>JASCZW010004715.1:0-56971 GCA_034211315.2 Aedes japonicus | reverse complement strand
ATGATGATCAACTACCAAATACACGAATAAGTAGCCCCGGATCGAACGGCGGGGACTGTTTATGATGTGGCGGAACTGAGCAGTTATTGGACTCTGTTGAGTTTCTTCCAAAAACCCACAAATATCTGAAAGCAGCCCTGACAAAAGCGAGCCACTCCGCTTTTCAAAAATAAGGATAAAAATCCATGCCTCTCATCCGGTTTGAGCGTCTGTTATCTATGTTAGGGCGCGCAAACAGCGCCTTCGTTCTCCATGTTAGGAGCGGCTGAGTCACCGTCTCGTTAGTGCGCCCAGGACTCCTGGTGGTGCTTGGGACTGTTAAACAGCAGCATCACGATGGTCTTCCTGGGACTTGCGAGCCGACACCATTAAAAAGGAATTGCAACGAATAATACACAAGGGAGATATTCGATCCGGAACAATCGGCATGGACCTTGGCTACGAAAACGGACTAACGATTGGAAACTCGGGACGTGGAACTTCCGATCTCTCAATTTCCTTGGAAGTACTTGCGTGCTTTCTGACGAATTGAAGAACAGCAAGTTTGACATCGTAGCGCTGCAAGAGGTGTGCTAGAAAGGATCCACGGTGCGTACGTTTCGGGATGGTCATACCATCTACGAGAGCTGCGGCAATACACACAAGTTGGGAACAGCTTTCACCGTGATGGGTGAGATGCAGAAGCGGGTGATCGGATGGTCACTCCCCGGCCGATCAATCCCCGAATGTGCAAGTTGAGGATCAAGGGCCGGTTCTTCAACATCAGCATCATTAATGTGCATAGCCCTCACCTCGGAAGTACCGATGACGACAAAGACGAATTCTACGCGCAGCTGGAGCGTGAATACGACCGCTGCCCAAACCATGATATCAAAATCATCATCGGGGATTTCAACGCTCAGGTTGACCAGGAGGAGGAGTTTAAACCGGTGATTGGAAAGTTCAGCGCACACCAGCTGACCAACGAAAACGGCCTTCGACTTATCAACTTCACCGCCTCCAAAAACATGGCCGTACGTAGACCTTCTTCCAGCACAGCTTCCCACATCGGTACACCTGGAGGTCACTGAATCAAACGGAATCACAAATCGACCACGTTTTGATAGATGGCCAGCACTTCTCAGACATCACCGACGTCAGAACCTACCGAGGCGCTAACATTGACTCAGACCACTACCTAGTGATGGTTAAGATGCGCCCAAAACTAGTGAACAACTATCGGTACCGGCGCCCACCACAGTACAAGCTCGCGCAACTGAAGCAACCTGACGTCACCGCAAGCTACGCGCAATCGAAACTGCGCTGCCGGAAGAGGGCCAGCTTGACGAAACAACTCTCGAGGACTGTTGGAACACCGTAAAAACAGCTATCAAAAGCGTAGCGGAGAACGTCTTAGGTTATGTGGAACGAAGCCGACCAAAAGAGTGGTTCTACGAGGAATGTCAGCAGGTTTTGAATCAGAAGAACACAGCGCGGGCACTTATGCTGTGTCAAGCTACCCGTCATAGTGTGGAACGAAACAGACAGAAGCGGCGACAGCAGACCCAACTCTGCCGGGAGAAAAAGCACCTCCAGGAGGAGGAGGAGTGTGAGAAACTAGAACAGCTGCACCACATGAAACGCGAAAGTTCTACCAGAAACTTAATGAGGCACTAGAGGCTTCGTGCCGCGAGCCAAAATGTGTCGGGATAAGGATGGGAGAATCCTGACGGACGATCGTGAGGTAACCGAAAGGTGGAAGCAGCACTTCGATAAACATCTGAATGGAGTACGGGAAGAAGACCAAGGCTCTTGAAGGTGTTATGCGACGAGCGGCGTTTAACATGCGAGGCACGATTTTCAACAGATCTGGTCAATTTATCTGCTTTGTCGATGACGTGGATATTGTCGGCTGAACATTTGAGGCGGTGGCAGAGTAGTACACCAGACGAAAGCGCGAAGCAGGGAAGATTGGCTTGAAGATAATTACGTCCTAAACGAAGTACATGCTGGCAGGCGGAACCGAGCACGATAGGACCCGACTGGGCAGCAGTGTAACGATCGACGGCGATGAGTTCGAGGTGGTCGATGAATTTGTCTATCTCGGCTCACTGGTTACTGCGGACAACGATAACAGCCTTGAGATCCGGAGGCGGATTAGCAGTGGAAGTCGTGCCTACTATGGGCTCCACAAGCAACTACTGTAAAACAGACTTAGCTCAAGTACGAAGTGCATCCTGTACAAAACGCTAATAAGGCCAGTTGTTCTCTACGGGCATGAGACGTGGATAATGCTTGAAGAGGACCTGCGAGCACTCGGAGTTTTTGAGCGACGGGTATTATGAACCATCTTTGGTGGAGTACAGGAGGACGGGTTATGGAGGCGAACGAGGAACATGAGCTCGCGCAACTCGCCGGCGAACCCAGTATTCATAAGGTGGCAAAACCTGGAAGGATACGCTGGACAGGACATGTTGCGAGAATGCCGGGCAACTATCCTGCAAAAATTGTGTTCGACGTTTATCCGGTTGATACAAGACGACGTGGGACGGGCAAGATGGTCTGACCAGGTGGAGCAAGACCTAGGGGGTACAAGGTGCCCAAGGGATTGGAGAGGAGCAGCCACGAATTGGGTATTATGGAGGGATATTGTGCATCAGGCTATGTTATAACGTTATAGTATTGTGACATTATGCCATGTAAATTAGCATGGCTAGTTACTAGTAATTAGCAGATAATTTATTTGAAAACACACCGTTCCAAATTCGTGTCAATTTGGAGCCAGCGGTCTCTATATTATTCCGCAGCGCAAATATAAAGCAAGCATATGCCAAGAGCAGCATGCCAAATAGAAATTTTACAAATGGCAACCGTCATGAAACATTGAAATGAATAATTCATTACACATTGCTGTTGGGTAGTCTTAAGCGGTCCCTTGTGCGTAGAACCTCAGTGTCCCTGGTAGTTTTTTTTAGCGTTGACATCCTTTAGAGCATTCCGCGAAATGTGTCAAACTCACTCTTTTGACTATTCAGTGAACTTGTCTAAAAAGTGTGAAAGACCACTATTACACTTTTGTGAGTGACCCCAATAGCATCCTTACTGTTGGTTTAAATCGGTTCAAATCAGACAGCTTATCGTTAACCAAAACGAACCCTGCTGCTACCCAATCCTGTTATCCAAAATCCCAGTGATTACACGTGGAAGTGCAGTGGACTGCGCGGCTTCCAATAAAGCGAGTATCACGTTAACATATTCCTACCCTTTCCTTACTTGACCTGCATTCGGGTGGGGCCAGCGCCGGTATTGCCTTCCAGGGGCACAGTTTTACACCGTGAAGCGTGGAACAGATGTCCCAAATTCGGAGAAATCGATTTTGCATCCTGCCACTATGGGCGTGCCATCTTGGACTAGTATGAAAAGAACAATGTCCAATTGTGGAAAAGGCGATGAATCCTCCAAATTGTTCGCAAATAAGGCCCATTGAGAAATTTTGGGCTTTGATGAAAGGAAAGCTGCGGAAGAAGGCAAGAGGAGCAGATGACATCATCAAATTAAAAAAAGACTGGGAAAACATAAGCAAAACCATCGACGGAACGGTTGTGCAAAACTTCATGAGGAACATCAAGAAGAAGGTGTGATCTACGAAAAATTCAATGATGTAATGGGTTTTTTGATGGTCAATCAAATGAATTTGAGTTGCAAAATAAATAAAACATATTTAAATACAGCTATTTTTAGGTGTACTCTTAATTAACGATACAGCCATAACGGTACATGAGGTTCTGAAAGTTTCAGTCCCGAGCTCTACTGAAACCGATTCCAGAGTATACTGAAGAGTCCAAATACAAAGTTTTTGTAGTTCTGGATGAAAATTCATGAATTTTGAGCTATCGAAGGCATTTAACGAAATGAAATTATGAAGTATGCTCTGTTCCAGGTGGTCAAATTTGAAAAATCAGGCAAGGATGCTGTTTTCAGTACTCATATCTTTATCATTATCGGATTTTTGAGAGCGCGCCAAAGTCATTGATCATTTTTGACACTAGTGAATTATAGGCTGTCCCAGAAAGTATAAGCACAATTTCTACGCGAAACTGCACGAAACCAATTGACGTGAGAAAGCTAAATTTTACTGTGTGTCTTTGTTTACATTCCGAAATACGAGTATGTGTATAGGAATAGGAATTTTGCAAAGAAGTCATCAAAATGCAAGGCATTGCTCCCGAATGCGTTAACAGATTGTGATTGTGTGTTGAAATTCAATATCCCTTATATATCACTAAGTCAACTAGCGAAACTGGAAAGTGTAAGTATCGGGGCAGTTCGAAATGCCAACTGAAAGTTTGGTGAGGATTGAAGAAAACAAAAACCAATGGACCGGAAGATGAAGCGGAAGATCATGATGGCTTTTTCAAAAATCAGTTCTTTCCGAGAAGTTGCCAAAAAACTGGGTGAGTACTTTTAAGTGTAACGTTCAACGTGCCAAGGCAAAAATCCATCTTAAAACCATTAAGAAACAGAAGATGTCAAAACGGAGTGAAAATCAGGATGCTGTATAACGGTCAACTGTGTGGTAAATCGGCGTGTATTGTCATGAACGATGTAACCGATGTAAAATTTGACTATAAGGGAACGTCCATTAATTACGTCACGCAAAAATGACTTTTTACAACCCCCTCCCCCCTTGTCACGTGTTTGTATGGACCTTTAATTTTTTTGTATGGATCGTCACGTTTTCTCCAGACCCTCTCTCTCCCCTTACTGCGTGACATAATTAATGAACCTTCCCTAAGATGCTTTCGGGCGATCAGTATTACACCGTGCGTGAAGGCCAGGACGTCGATGATGCCGATATGTCAATTTTTTGCCGAGAAATTCGACAGACAGGCAATGGTTTGTTAAGCTATTTGCGAAAGCAGAATGGAACCAGAACCGTTTGTGAATCTGCGTTTGCTGACAATTATAAGGAAGCATGATGCTCCTGTATTGTTTTGGCAGGTTTTGGCATCATTATGCGAAAGACACTACAGCATGGTACCGCGCCAGTAAAGTTCAGTACGTGCTCAAACTAATGAATCCTCCGAAGTGTCTCCAAGCTCAACCAATCGAGACATTTTTGGACTCTGAACAAGGCATATCTAAGGAAACATGTTGCAGCAGATACCATCGAAAAAAAATGCGAAGGACTGCAAAAATGTGTCTAAATATGTGTGCGAAGGAGTCTGTGAAGAGATTGATGCGCAAAGTCCGGGCAAAAGTGCGTTCCTTGGCTTATGAGTAACGATAATAAGATTTTTTTTATATTTTTGAGAAATGATTCATGGAATCAAACTAGAATTTCCATCAAGAAAATTGTCTTTGTCTTGATTTTTCATCGTGATTATACTTTCTGGGACACCCTATTTGTTTTACTTCTAACTTATGCATTAGGAAGATTTAGATATACGTTTCGATTCACAAAATGAAGTCAAAATAGGCACTGGTGTATGTTGTCCGGCTACTTAACACAAATCGTCTGTTATGTGTTGTTTAAAATCAACCTCATCGAAACTTTTCAAAAAATTAATCTTTAACAGGTTGACGATGTGAAACTTTTGTTCGCGAGTAAATTGAACAACTCAGTGGAACATACAAAATAAGCACAATTGGAGTTACTCAAGATCATTCGCTGAATCACCCCTCGCATTGTACGTTTGTTTTTCGCAGCGGATGAGAAACAAGCTGAACTTAAGAAAACTAATTGCTTCCAACCATAAATCAATCATACATCAATAATCAAAATTTTATCCAAAGGTTTTTCAATTCTCAACCACTCGTTTACCTTAATATTCCGCCATAATCCTTTCATTCCATGTTTACAGTTCTCCAACCCAGGTCACCCCAGTTTTATTTTTGTGTTGGAATTTCTATTCAACGGAAAACCGTTTCCCGTTCCGGACCGTTATCTGTTTTTATTTCCCTCTCAATCGCATTTCCTTTCTCCTATTCGGAACCGCTTCACCGGAAAACGTTTTCCAATTTAAAGTTTTTCCTCCGGGACATCGTTCGAATACATTCGTTAACTCCCCCCAACACACGCCGCTTGACCTTTCTCGCCTGGTTTCGGCGACAAACCAAATATTTTCAAAATTCAACGCGGGCTCGTTCGGTGGCGAACAGAAGCGTATGTGATGTTTTTATAAACTCCCAACAACAACAACATCAACTTCAGATGCCGTCGGGTAAGGACATCACACACGCGCACGTAGATTTGTGATGATTTTCCCATTATGTGAGTGTCCGGGATGGAAAACGAGGAAGTTTCCCCCCCGTTCGTTGTTGGTTGGCAGCCGGAAAAGAAAAATGAAAACGTATGCGACAATCGGAGGGATCGGATCCTTATACGGTGGGCTTGACAGTTATCCCTCTATTGTTGAGAATAATAACGCGTGCAATATTTAAACGCTCGCGTGTAAACAAAACCACGCCAAATTCACAAACACGGGTTGGCGTTGGCGACGACGACGACGGCATCATTGGCGTTGTGTGATAGCCCCGGGTGTAATTATTTTCCCAGAGCTGACTGGCGTTGACAAGCGAGACCCATTCCTCTCGGGTTAATCGATTCTAATCGTCTCGTTCCGTATCCTGTTGAGGAGCGTGATTATTGATGTTGCTGCCGTGTGGGCGGTGGTTTGGCTATTGTTTGTATTGTTTGGCTTTGTGTGTCGTTTACAGTATATGTAATACGTAGCGGTGTTTGGTTCGTTTCTTGCGCCTCCTATTTGGGAAATCGAAACTGAGCCAGTCAGCCGTATGTCACCGCTCAAATGAGCTGTCAAATAAATTATAGCGACGCTAATTTGCACCGAACGCATGAACGCCTACTGCCTCTATTGTAGTGATAGGGTTTTTTGTTTATTTAGTTCGTCGCTTGGCTCATGAGTGTCAAATCAAGTTGAATCAAATTTTGCAGTAAGAGAATCGTCGAAATTCACTTTTTAAGCTCAGTCGGCAAAGACACCGCTACACAGTGGTCGGAAAATTAATAAAGCCGGACAAAAGTCGTTTTTTTCAGATTGATGAAACAAATCAATAACCACCAGAAATGTTTTCTACATAGTTTATACCATCTATAAACAAATCCTGATTTTTGAATTAACATTACTTTCGAACAAGTATTTCACTTAGAAAAGTTAACTACATGCGCAAGGAATTTTGCATTTTTTTTAATGATGTTTTACTAGGTCTACTACCATGCAATTTGACACAGTAAAAAATGTTTAAATACTCTCAAATTGTTCAAATAGGTATACTTTCTCATTCACATTACGTTTGAAATTGCATTTGATAAGATTTTCGGAGATCAGAATCGGCAAAGTCTATGTAGTAATTTTTTCCTCATTTTCCCGTTATTTAGTGATTTTAAAACCCATCCCCGCTGATTCCCGCACTCATTCAGTAACTCACATGTTTCTTAGTATCTAAGGAGACAGGGAGTGAAAAAAAATCTGGCCTATTCTCGCCTAAATTCTCAAACTCTCAATTGAAAAAACGAACTGTTGAGCGACGCGCAACTTGGCGGCCATTTTTATTTCTGCTAAACCAGTGCGCTCGTGTTGTACCACACGCTCAGACTGTGACAGTAGTTCAGCGCGTGTACTGTCGTGTGACTGTACAACATTGAAAGTGATTCTATGGAATTTAAAGTTTATTTTTACAATCCAGGTAACTAAAATAACCCAGTGTTAAAATTATAGGGAAACAATTATAAAAGCTTATTTTGTTGTTTTGTTTTTGCAGTCAGCAGTATGAAACTTTTTTCTGTTTTAAAAAGGCGTTTGTTTGACATCCTCCAGGAGTCAACTGAAATGCCTAGAGACAAGCAGAAAAGTGGTTTGACATCCCGTATGTTGGCTGAACTCCATCAAGATTGTCCTGCAGAACTTCACGATCAAGGCGCTCCGGTAGTTCGGAGCGAAGTCTCCCGGTTTTGTTCCAAGTTCTATGAACGATGGGACAAATGTAGTAAGACTCTTTCCGTGTTTTTATCCCGTTACGGCGATTGGTTGAATGGTGAGATTGTTTTTAAGATCCCACACATTGAAAAGGTAAAGAAGCGGTTGTGCATAGGTCGTCCGTCGAAATCGTTTGAAGCTTCGATAACGCGTTCGAAAAGGAGAAAAACAGTGCCACTTCGAGAGAAACACTCTGCCGTTGAACTTTTATATGCCGCTGCTACGCAATTTCGATCTGAAGGTGATGGACACGTTGCAAAATTGCTTCAAATTTTGTGCAACAGTCCTCGAACGGCAGCAGACATTCTGGATGCTTACAATAGGTCTGGAGCATACACCTTACCTGCTAAGGTAAGTCCTGAAAAGAGTGTATCCTTAATCATTGAAGCAGATCTCAGTAAGGCTCAGTATCTCTTGGTGAGATCCGAGGCGAAAGAACATCATGCGGATATTTTTCCATCTTATGATGCGGTCCTTGAAGCTAAACAGAAGGCATACCCGTCACCGGATTCCATTAAAGTCAGTGGAACGAGCGCGGAAGTGAGGCTTCGGGATCTTTTGAATCATAATGAATCCCGAATTATGGAAGTATTGGATAGCAAGGGATTACTGAATGATTTGGCAAAAACAGACCTCGAACTTGCACATAAATGGGGCTGCGATGGTTGCGGTGGTCAGCCCCAGCACAAGTTAAAACTTCCTGACGAGTTTGAGGACCATTCGTCAATTTTGCTTACTGCGATTGTTCCGCTTCAGCTGAAAGTTTGCGGCGATGCTGCAGACTCTCAAGTCATTTGGATGAACCCGGTACCGTCATCAACACGTTTCTGTCAACCGCTCCACATACAGTTCCTCAAGGAGACGAAAGAAAGTTTGAAGGAAGAAGAAAAGTATTTCGCTGATCAAATAGATTCTTTGCTACCATCTACCGTAGTTTCAGGAAATGGGAAAACGCTGAGAATCCATCATCGTCTTTCCATGACAATGATGGATGGAAAAGCCAGGAACATATTGACTGATACTTCTTCGATGGCAACGTGTTGTGCTTGTGGGGCCACTCCAACGGCAATGACTGTCAGTTCAGTGGTGAACAGACCAGTGAATACGGCTGTATATAAATATGGCATATCTGTTCTTCACGCACGCATTCGATTCCTTGAATGCATTTTGCATGTGTCTTACCGGCTGGAGATCAAGAAATGGAGTGCCAATAAATCAGCGTATATGGAGAGGAAGACACAAATTCAAAATGGGCTAAGGAAAGAATTAGGAATTCTGGTGGATGTTGTGAAACAGGGTGCGGGCTCAACAAATGATGGGAACACAGCCCGAAAGTTTTTCGAAAACCCTTCCGTAGTGTCAGCTATCACAGGATTCAACAAAGAACTGATTGAACGTTTTTCAGTCATCCAAACTGCATTGGCCTCGGGCAATGAAGTAGATGGCAATAAGTTTAAGGTCTACACGTTGGAAACAGCCCAAATGTTTGAGGATAAATATCGACCGTACTACATGTTTGCTTCAGTGCATTTTATCCTGATTCACGGAGCTGATGTCATGGCAACAATGGAGTTGCCCATGGGAGTTTATTCAGAGGAAGCCTTGGAAGCACGGAATAAAAATATCCGATCGTTTCGAGAACACAGGACCCGCAAATTTTCTACCGAAGCTACGATGACGGATTTGTTCAACAGATTACTGCTAACTGGAGATGCAGTGTTTTCTTTCTTCAAATCTACCAATCAAAAACACCACAAAGAGCTTTCAAGAGAAGTACAACAACTTTTGAAATGAATTAAATTTATAATTGTTAGTTTTTTGAAGCAAATTAATTTCATAATAAATACATCGTTATTTAATGATTTTAAAACCCATCCCCGCTGATTCCTTCACTCATTCTAAGACTCACATGCTCCTTATTATCTAACGAAACAGGGAGTGGCAACAAAACTGGGTAATTTTCATCTAAACTCTCAAAAAATTGAAAAAAAACGAACGGTTGAGTGAGGCGCGACATTTTCATTAAAATTAGTCATAACTTTTTTTTATATTAAGTTATACCAACAATCAATATGTAACTAGCGATTTGAAATTGGTTCACTGTTGTAGAACCCCTTGGTCCGAATTACACCTTGAAGCCAGCACCTTGTTATACATATTTGCGCCTTTGTTTTGATTTGCTGTGTTATTTTGACAGAGTATTTGAGAGTGTGTTCATGTGAGTTCATTATAAGGGGTGCATTATTGAGCTTGGGACCGAGCTTGGGACGATGTTCTAGTACTGACTGAGCCAAGAAAAAAATCGTTTTTGTATGGGACCTACTGGTCTTAGAGTTAGTCTATGGTTATACCCAAATACTTTGTTGAGCAAATATATGCGTCACAGTTTTCCCTACAACTTTTCAGAAGACCACTTTTTCAAAAAAAAATTAAATAAAAAAGTTAGAACGAAAAAACTGTTTTTTCCAGGTACACCCTAATTTAAAACAGGAAAATTGCTCTAGCTTTGTCAAATTAAGAGCTAGGTAATAGATTTTTTCAGCAAAGTTGCTTGAAATTATATTTTCTACAAACTTCCTTTAACACCAACCTTCTATACTGCTTCCTTGAAAAGTTAGCAACAGTTAGAAGTCCCGAACTAAAAAAAACTCTCGCCACAAGATGGCAAACATTCCTAGGATCAACTTTGTAGAAGACACCAAGTTTCCAAAAGGCAACCCCTAGGAGTTATTAATTTCGCCGTGAAAAATGGCTTTTCCGACTACTGTGCGCTACAGAGCCGCTCTATGCTGGAGATATCTGAGTTTGATTCCTTGGTTCCTGGTCTTAGTCATGCAAGTGTGTTGGATGGAAGGTTATGCTATTTCCTTGGATAAAAGTTTGTATCTGTTGGCTGGAGGAACCGAGCGTGATAGAGCTCGCATAGACAGAACTGTGACAATCGACGGAGATGAGTTCGAGGTGGTGGATGAGTTTGTGTACCTCGGACCATTGGTTATGTCGGATAACAACTGCAGCAGAGACCGGAAGTCATGCTTACTATGAACTCCTCAAAACCTTGAGGTCTGGTAAATTTCACCCCCGCGCAAAATGTACCATGTACAAACCGCTAAGAAGACCGGTAGTTCTCTAAGGGCATGAGACGTGGACAATGCTCGAAGAGGACCTGCTAGCACTTGGAGTTTTCGAACGACGTGTGCTTAGGACCATCTTTGGCGGTTTAAGTGAAAACGGCGTATGGAGGAGAAGGATGAACCACGAGCTGGCGCAGTTTTATGGCGATTACAGTATCCAGAGAGTTGCTTCAAGCTGGAAGGGTACAATGTTGTAAGAATGTCGGAGATCAACCCCGCAAAATTGGTGAATCCGACCGGTACAAGACTCACATCTAGGTGGTTAAACCAAGTGGAGCAAGACCTTTCATTTTTTGATTTTAAAGCATTTAGCGCTGCTTGAATATCTGAAAAAAATGCATATATTTGCAGTTTTGTAATTCCTTACGTGGGCCATTTTCCCATCGACACCGAAAAGTTAATTCCATGGCCAGTTATTTCCGCACCTACCATACTATCCTGTTTGGTGCCATATGTATAAAAGACCAATGATCCGGGCCAAATATTATTTTGGTTTTCGGCCACCAGATAAGTGACGCGTAGGTGATATTAAGTTTAACTATAGTCGAGTAGATCCAGATGTGTTAGTAGCAACCGTGTAAATTAGAGGCCATAAGCGAGTTTAATTTCTTATTGAGAATTTGCTGAAACAAAGTGAACTGGATTTTAAAGTAAAATACCACAACTGTGCCAAAGTGAATTTTGATTCGGTGTGCAGGCTTATACTTATGACAGACATACAACGCTGACCGTTGTACGAACTGTCAAACACTTTAATCCAGTACTCAAAAACACGTACTAGACTAAAGGAATACAACGCTGTACGTTGTATGTCTGTCCCAGGCATTAGATTGTAAATTAATCGGTGCAAGAAGAGTGTATTTGACGCAGATATCATGTTGCTAGTCTTTTGCAGATCGAGTAAGCATTTGACGCTTTCCCTGTTTGTTGTTCAATGTGTTTGTTTCAGTAAAGTTTGTTATCAAATTTTACTTCCAAGTACTCCACTTCCGTAGACATTGAACGCTTTAAATCACCTAATTTGAGGTTAGCGATTGAAATGATACGTCTCTTAGTAAAAGTTACAAGGGTTTTTGTTTTGTAGGATTTATATTCAATCCCTCACGTTTACACCACGATAGTGTGAGATTTAATGCTTTGTCCCGAACTTAATCCGCTGGATTACTCAGTATAACGCGTCGTGAAGTTCAAGGCCTGTTCTAAATCCCACCCGATTACAGCTAGCCTCAGACAAACATTGACCGTACCTGGAGAGAAATAAATGCCGGATACGTTAATAGGATCTATTCTGGAAGCGTGTGGAGGCTGTAATTGCATCAAATGGGAATTCGATCGATGATTAATATAGTTTAAGACTCTCAGAAACATCCCATTTTTGAATAAAGAAATAAATCGAAACCGAAAATATAAAACAGTTGCTCTATCATCCGAGACACCTAATAGTTTAGTTCAAAAATAATTTAATACAATTCTAGCAATTCTAGCAAATTCACCTTTTTATTTGACGGTTACTGTCATCGGAGTAACACTGTTAACACTGATGTAAGCTTGAACAGGCTGAACCCAAATGCATCAAATCAGCGCCAACATTAGATTAGAGCGAATCTGCTTTTGTAAACAATGGCTTTCGTAGGCATTTTCTCTTGAACGAAAGGTTACAAATACAAATTAAGCACTCTTCAAGGAAGAGAAGTTTTATCTCTATCCGCTGAGATATTAAATTTGAAGGAATTGTATTCAACTTCGATAAATTAGCAGACAACGTGCAGATTCGCCCTAATCAAATGTTGGCGCTGAAATGGCTTTATATTATTGTAGAGTGTAGGACTAGTTCGACAGTGGACCTATTTTCACTAATTATTGCCATTACTCTGCCGTATTTAAAAAACGACCTTATATTTTTTGTATAGTTAAGTGTTTGTGTGGTACTATAAGGAATGTATCGGAATGTTATAAGCTATCCACGTACGTGTGTAATTGGGTTAGTTTTGAAGTGTTCATCATAGCATGCTGTGCGTTTGACTGTCATCTTTGGTTTGTTCACTTGTTTGCACGGATTAAATTTTTCGTTTTCAAAATGTCACGCATTGAAAAAGACGTGAAATTTAAGGGTTTGGACACGTGGCTAGGGCCTGTTCATAAACCACGTAGACTCATTTTTGAACATCTCAACATCTCCCCCCCCCCCATCGTTCACTTTCCTCCATTCAATCATTTTTTTGTGATTTTTGTATGGAGCGTAGACTTTTGCCAAACCCCCCCCTCCCCCCAGAAAAGTCTACGTGGTTTATGAATAGCCCTCTACGTGAAACGGGTGAGACTTTGCGACAATTGGTGAAGCGCTTTGGAGTTCATCACGCAAGTGTAAAATCCATCCTAAACAAGTTTGGGGAACACTGTTTTTTGAATGAACTGCCAGGAAGAGGCAGAAAACCCGAATTTTCCAACCCTAAACAGGATCGGAAAGTGGTAGCTTTAATTCGCAAGAATACATCATTGTCGATACGTGATTTGGCCAATAAAGCGGGAACCACCACTGGAAATATTCTACGTATTAAGAAACGAAACAACTTGAAGACCTACAAGAAGCAGAAAATCGACAAACAAAGTGAAGAACAGAAGCAACGCGCAGCAACAAGGGCCCGGAAATTGTATTCGCGAGTTTTGTACCGTCTGGTTGTGTGTATTTTGATGGACGACGAGACCTATGTCAAATAGGAATCGAAAACCCTTCCAGATCCGCAATATTACACTGCCGTCATAGGGGAGGATGCAAGCTCGATTTATGGGAAACATTTTGGTCTTAAAGAATATGTTCCATATTTTACACTACCGAAAAAATCAATGCAGAAATCTATCGATCCGAGTGTCTGCAGAAGAGGTTGTTGCCTTCATCTCAGAAGCAACTTTTCTGGAGCTTGATGGAAAGTGTTCGTTTGTAAATTCACAGATTCGTGAAAGGTAAATAATCATTTCTTCCGGTCTTCACAATGTTTAAGTTCAAACCCATTTAATGAAGAATCATCCATTTGTTTGAATAAAACATCATTTTTTTAAATGATTTAAAAGAATAACTTATTTCCGATACTGCCCTTAAATGTTGAAAAAATTAATTCATTTGGTTGAAAATCAGCTGAGTAATAGCCACAATCAATATGTAACTAGTGATTTAAAATTGGTTCACTGTTGTTGAACCCCTAGGTCTGAAGTACACCTTGTAGTCTGCACCTTGCAATAATTCTTGCGCATTGAGGTACCTTCCAATACTAGTATCTTTGTTGTTGTTATGTCGCTATGTTATTTTGACACAATATTTGACGGTGTGTTGGTGTGCATTAACCCATTTCCGTTTTGTGGACAACGGCGAAAAAAGGTTAAGTTATTAGGGGCGAATCCTTAAGCTTGGGACCGGTGTGCTAGTACTTCTTGAGCAAAAAAAAAATTATTTTCTTTGGGACTATCTACCCGCTGGTAATATGATGACTGACGGAAATGGGTCCTCTGTCAAAGTGGTGTTTGGATTGCAGAAAAAAGCCTGTTACACTGAAAATTTTAGTCTATATTACTAAATTGGATGTAGAACTAACAAATATATTCGTTTTTTCTGCAACGAAGCATGTATTGACACAGAAAGAACATTCGTGCATGGCACGAAAACAATACGGAGAGCTACGAATGTTTTGTTACAAATTAAAAAGAAATGTCTATCTGGTGGTTGCATTTATGACAAGCTCGGTCCCAAGCTTAATAATGCACCACTAATAATCAAAACAAAGGCCCAAATATGTACAGCAAGGTGTATTTCGTACCAAGGGCTTCTACAACAGTGAACCAATTTCAAATCGCTAGTTGCATATTGACTGTTGGATCTATTTTATCGACTCGAAAAGTATTCGAAAAAAAAGCACAGCAACCACGTGGAGTTGCGCTTTTTTTAAATGTTTCTAGCATGGAATTCGATCCTCTTTTTTTGGAAAGCGCTGATACTGAATCCGTGGTTGATCTCACTAGGCCAAGGTGACTCGTGAGAAGATACTTGATTAGTGAGTATGAAGTTATAATTCGCCTCAGCGCTTTAATTTTTGTTTTGAGATGAATAAATTACAGTCATCGCCAAAATAAAGTGCTGACTTTTTCATGAACACGCTTCATTTCTGAAGTCATTGAAAAACTCATTATATCGTATTCATATATTTTTATAGGCATGATAATATTATTATTTTAAAGATGCACGTGTATTTTTGCAATGGATAATACTCATTTTTGGTGTGTATTTGGTGTGTCATAATAAAGTGCCCAATTGAAAATATATTATGTGTATGTAATTTTTACAGATTCAGTGCAAGTTATCTAAATAACCAATAACCAAACTATTTCCTTACAGATCCGAAAATGTGTTATTCGTGACATCGAGAAAGGTGAATCGCAACGAAAAATTGGTGAAAAGTATGGATACAGCAAAGCAGCGGTTACCAAACTTTCTGTAATGTACAAAACCTATGGTTCAGTAGCTGATCGCCCAGGAAGGGAAACGAAACGTAGAACAGATTCTGAACAGATGCGAGAATCATTCGAGAAATTAAGAAAAATCCGAAGGTTACCCTTAGGGAGATCAAGGAAGTGATTCAACAACCGATCCCGGACAGTACTCTACGCAGAAGGATCGCTGAAAACGGTATGAAGAGCAGGTCTTGGATTCACGAGTTGATAAGACAGGAGTTACCAACAAACATAACTATTTTCAAGCTCTTGAGAACGCCTGGGAAGATCTTGACCCCCAACACCTGAAGAATCTGGTGGAGAGTATGCCGAAACGTTTGCAAAAACTGTTGAAGGCCAGGGGAGGACACATCAACTACTGATCACTCAACAGACTGGATCTAAAACTTGTTTTTTTTTTTAAAGAAAATAAGAAGTGGGGACTTTATTTTGAAAAACATAATTTCTACTATAGTTTGATCTTCCTTGAAGAAAAAAAATGAATTTGCAGGACAAGTGTTTTTTTATGTACCAGACAAGAAAAGAACATAATAAATATTCCATCAAAACAACAAAACTTAGAATCTTTCACTTATTTTACAGTTTGCTGCACAGAAAGGAGAAACTGGGGTAGGTGGGCACTTTTTTTCTGGCGGTATTGACGCCCATTCCAGCAGCAACGTCATCTTGCATGAGTACGATAAAAAAGAAATAGTGATTGGTTGGTCTTTACGAAATTCATTTCATGCATTATTCAACAAAAAGTAATGATACCATTTCACCAGATAAAAAGTAAAATGTACAAAATCCATGTTTACAAATCGAATGAAAGCTGTTTTACGAAAATAAATTCTCAGTGTAGTATTGTTTGATAATATGCGATTGCAATTAACATTTCATGAGCATAATCAGGGTTGATCTCTACTTCGATGTACTCGGCTTCAACGGTTCTCGCAAAAACACTTATTTAACAAGTTAATGTAAATATTTCACCATCAATCGTAGTTTATCCCGTGATATTCTTAAGTTGACTTTACGAACGAGCAAGCGATCTTTTTTTTGTAACTGGCTTTCGTTAGAATTGGACGAAGTAGTACCTAGAAGAATTTACACAAATCTTGTTTGATGTTAACCAAATTTGAACTTAAGAATGCCATAAAACTTTAATAAAACTTGCAATGATATTTTAAAATGGTTCCACTAACACATTGTCCGTTATTCAGGACTTTTTGCCATCACTTTCGTTCAACGTTCACAGTCTTGCATCGCCGCATTGAAATTAAAGTTCCAATTCATTATCTATCCAATATTATATCATATCATCAAAAAAGAAATAATCGTCGTGCAAATCTAGCCAGAAGCCACCCTGAAGTGCCAACAGCAAAACGGTTTACGAAATGAACGGTAGAACTGTTCCAAGGAACTAGCTGTCTTCATCCAATACACAATTAGCCAATTCCCGTTCCGTGCGCACTTACCTGGGTGGGTGTGAGATGTATTAAGCTGGCTATGTTCTCGTTCGCGCTGACAGGTACTTTTGTTAGCTGAATTCGCTCCAACTCGTAAACCCAACGGAGGACAGAGAATGAGGACTGTATGTACTCGAGCCGAAAGACAAAATAGGTTGAACGTTAGTAAATTGAAATTAAATTCCATCCTCTCGCGTGGACGGAATGGCGGATGAGGTTAGGTTAGAACCACACGGAGCAACCAGAGTCGGTCCGTCGCTGCCGTGTAGAATAACAAACTCATTTCGTTCCGTTCGTCTGCGATGTGCCATTGTCGTTCTGGTTCGTTCCAGTGGATGTGGTATTTGTGTGTCAATAGGGACCTGCCTTGGCTACGGCTCACAACCAATACCAATATGGCCACCGCGTGCCTTTTGGCTCAGCATCAAGAGCAAGCAGTAACGTTTCTGGTTCCTTTCTTGCTATATTAGTTTGTTGATGAAACTTGGCATTTAACTCGAGTGCTTTGTAAATAGATATTCCCAAGCGAGTGTATTTTTTCGACCAACTTTTTGTTTATATAAATGTTTTCTTCGTCCCTCCGAGTTTGCCTACAGCTTCCCGTCCGACAGAAAAGGATTCCTTTCCCGGAATACGGTAGCCGGTTTTGGGAAGGAACGGGTGTCAGGCGAAACGCTCATTGCTACTGTAGACTTTCTCGTGTGTATGTAATGTTATTTTATTTATACTTTATGTAATAATAACAATAATCCATTTTTCCAACATGCTCTTCCGGTCTGGCACATAAATAACGGCAGCATTCGGATACAATCGTAAATTTAATCCACCATTTCGTCGTCGACATCGTCAGTTTGGCATGGCCTAACGTAGTCGTTGCGCAACCGTCCGTCCGTCATCCTGGCTGGATGCTGTGTGCTGAGCAAATAACCATCATCGTCATCGTCGTCGTCGTCGCCGTCGTCATCTCCATAAATAATGAAAACTTGGCTGAAACCGACGCAGCACTGGGGTGCTGTCGGTGTAGCAATATTTCAGATACTGATGCTGGCAAGCAGCCCTCCTCCATAACCGAGGGAGATTTACGAGGATTTAATATGACCAAACATTTCAAAGATAGCATGAACTGGCAAGGGAGGTGACCTATGAAATTTAATTCCATAATGAAACAATCTAAAATGTCAAGTAATTATCTGAGGAAGGGAATTAATTGAATTTTGATGAATTGACCAGCGGAGATGACGACGATTGCTGGGTACCGGTGGAGAACAATGTTTGCCAAGATTGGCAGGGATCAACAAATGAAAGTACATGCGTAAACACTACCCCCAGCGCAGCAATGCCAGTTTCAAATGGAACTCAAGGTCGTTGGCTCGAAACGGTAGTAGCAGGTAGAATAGTAGCCAGCCTCACTTTCGATGGTAATGATCCAATGGCCGGACGGGGACAAGCGGGACCCAATGCGTTCTTCGTGTTTTTACGGCTTCGATTAATAAACCACCTTTTAACAACTGTCAACATTTCAGCTTCTGGAAGTTGACGAACTCGGTAACCAAAAACGAAGGCAGCGACAGAACCGAACATGACGAACGAGACGTGCCATTGTTTAAATATTTGCTTATTTTTAATTTGGTGGGATGTCACCCCGTCGGTGGCTGGTGCGCGTGAGCAAATGTCGCGTTGCTGCTGAAAAATGAAAACGAAGACGAAACGTTATTTGGAATTGAATTTCCACTGGTTTGTTTTCTCGGGACTGTCGTCTTTGAGTTGTGTGATTTTATGACATTGGCTCTGCAGCACTGAACTAAGAAAGGTGAATATCGACTGTAGCTTTATAAACCCGATAAATTATGTTTGGATTTCACTAGAACAGCTATAGCTACCCAGGTAAACAATGAGCAGTTCCAAAGGGTCTTTACGGTAGCCTTTAGCCAAGCAATTTAGTCACCTTAAATACAACAAAAATGCCGCATCTGGCCCAATATACGGCTGCTTTACTGCAATGCTATGATAATGCTTCATCAATGCTATTTTGCATTCGAAATGCTTATTACAGGCTTCAAGCATTTAAATAGCATTTGAAATGCAACTTTAGATAGCATTCAAGATTACGATATATTGCTAATATAATTCTTGTAGCATCTGAAATGCAGATTTTGGGTTGATTTACTGCATATGCTAATGGTTATTGGTAACTTGGGTAGTAATACATAAAACTTAAATGAATAAACGAAAAGCTTCAGCCTCCGCATAACATATTTCAAACATAGTATGCCTTAAATTCATTAATATTATAATTAAGAAAGAATTAGATTATTAGGAAATTTCATAAACACTGTAAGAGGACCTTCAATTCAATACAGTACATATTCAGTGGAAGAGAGAGAGAGGTTGTGAACCAATGAGGTGTATAGACCTCATTGGCTGTGAACTATGGCGATTCGTACTAATATTTTTTCATGTCACTACAAAATACACTAAAGGGTGTTCCACATCAAATTGCATCACGGAAAAAACTCTGTATAAATTTACCCATTCGGTATTTTCTCTTGAAAATTTGGGTAGCTTTAGTTTAGAATGTTTTATTTGTAGTTGTATTTTTATCGCTGTCAGTTTTTCGATAATTGGAAAAAAAAAAAATGGTGTCACCCGAAAAGCAACGTCGCGAATAGATTTTGCACAAGCACGTTGAAAATTCTCAACTCTGTCATCGGGACATTGGAAAACAACTCGGAATCGTACAATCAACGGTGAGTTGTGAGCATCGAATGGAAGTAGAAATGAGGTCAGCATGGATGATCTGTTAGTGATAAGGATCACAAGCTGGTCGTGGAAATGTTTAAGCGGAATCCCAATGCTTTGTTCAGGGATATAACCAAAAAGTTGAATCTGTCCAAGTCTATCGTTCAGCGACCCAAGGACCAGGAGGGACTGCATACGTACAAAGCGCAGGAGGCTCCTAATCGTAACAAACGGTAAAATATGGTGGGAAAGTTACAGGCCCGGAAACTGTACACCGAGATTCTGACGAAGCCTTATTGTCTCATCATGGATGATGAGACTTCCGGAAGAAGTAAGGAGGCATATTAGGCTAAGTCAAGGGACACATACCCTCTGCCAAAACATTACTAATGGGTTATATTGTATTGTCTGAAAGTTTGAAAAGCATCGGTCAACTAGGTCATTTTATGTGGGTCACCCTTTCGCAGTCAAAAGTATCGACTTATTTCAAAAAGTATTGCAAGTTGCAACACACAATTTAATATTGCCTCACCCTGAAAAGTATCCACTCATGATACTATATCTTGGAACCTTGATTATCTGCAAATCAAATTAAGCAAAGTTATTATGAAGGTTAAAAGACAAATGGAGAGTATGGTTTGGAACTCGGCCACAAAGTTGCGCTTGTGTGGTAACCAATAAGCAGTTCCAAAGCGTCTTTTCGGCAACTTATCAAGCATTCTAGTTACCTTAAATGCAACATAAATGCCACTTTTGGCCCAATATACGACTGCTTTACTGCAATGCTATTATATTGCGTCATTAATGCTATTTTGTATTCTAAATGCTTATTACAGGCTACAAGCATTTAAATAGCATTTGAAATGCAGTTTTACAAACGATAGCTTTCAAGATGTTGATATAATGCTAATATGATGCTTGTAGCATCTGAAATGCAGATTTAGGGTTGATTTACTGCATATGCTTATGCTTATTGGTTACCTGGGCTGTATCGTGATACCGACCTCTTTTAAAGTTTGAACCATGAACAAAGTTGTTCATAAGATCAAGGATGTCTGGAAGGTGGAAAGTATGGTTCGGCATCAGGTTAGTCCGTCTTTAAAACTGTGCATTTTTTTTTAAGTTTATAGCGTAATCCCGACAATTCAATCATCTAATCATCTTGTAATCATCTACAAAGATCGAACATTCAGCAAAGTTGATCAGAAGGTCAAGGGCTTTAGGAAGTACGAGAGTATGGTTCGGTATTCGACCAGAACGTTGTGCTAGTGCGCATGTAAAGATTGCATTTTTAATGAGTTTATAGTGTGATCACAATCACCTAAAAACGTCGAACCAAAGTTCATTTAAATAGCATTTAGAATGCTACTGCAATTTTGATGCTGATTTAATGCCAATATAATGCTTGTAGCATCTGAAATGCATATTAGGGTTGATTTATTGCATATGCAAATGCTTATGCAATGTCCTGAGTAATTTTCACTTCGTTAGTTCTTCTCCCCAGTAATAAATTGAGATTTCGATGGGAAGTGTTCCAACACGTCTTCAGCACGGTATTGCGTAAAAGCTGCCGATGGTATTGCGTAAAAGGCTACCGACGGATCTAAGGGAGCTCTAAACGTCATTAGAGTTTTTACGGAATCAAATTGTACCACTTTTAAATGGCTGTAACTTTTTACCCGTTGGGTATTTTCTAGTGAAATTTTGGGTAGAGTTAGTTCAATGTGTATTTGTTTACGCTGTGTAAGTTTCATTAGCAGATGTGCAATCGCTGCGAAGATGTAGTTCGTAACTCGAAAGCCCGGATCTTTCTCATCGTGCCATCAGCAGAAAGCTGGGAATGGTACATTCTATGGTGTCTCTTGTTTTAAATCGGTACCACGAACGTTTGACCATCGATCGGAAAGAAAAAAGTGGCAAAAATGGATCTCCGTATAGTGTTAAGGATCACAAGCGAGTAGGTCAAGCTTTCATGAGGAATCCCAATAGCTCAGTTCGAGATGTGGCGAAGAAACTCAATCTAACCAAAACTTTTGTGTACAAAGTTTAAAAGGCATCGCGATGATCGGCAGAATACGGTAGGTAAAACACGTGCACGGAAGCTCTACACCCAGATGCTGACGAGACCACATTGCCTCGTTATGGATGATGAGACGTATGTAAAAGCAGACTTCCGGCAGCTGCCGGGGCTCCAGTTTTTCACTGCTCATCATAAACCCGATGTCCCTGAGGACGTTAGAAAGTAGAAGATGTCAAAGTTTGCCAAAAAATATATGATTTGGCAAGCAATCTGCTCGTGTGGAAAGCGGAGCACCCCGTTCGTGACAATTGTAACGGTCAATGGGCAGGTGTACCTAAAGGAATGCCTTCAAAAGAATCTACTTCCTCTTCTGAGGTCACACGGTGTTCCTACGATTTTCTGGCCGGATTTAGCCTCATGTCATTATTCGAAAGAAGTTTAGGAGTGGTTCAAGGCTAAGCAGGTTAATTTCGTGCCAAAGCATATCAACCCCCCGAATGCACTGGAACTGCGGTCAATTGAAAAGTACTGGCACTTCGGAAGCATCCTCAGGAAGTGAATTCGGAGGAAGATATGAAGAAAACATGGATTGCCACGCAAAAAAAAAGTTGGTCCAAATGTTGAACAGGACCTTATGAAGGTTCGTACATTTGGATATCGAATTGAAATTGAATAAAACAAACATGGGAAAATATTCATAACTTGTTGTATTTTATGGGCAATTTTTTCCGAATATGTGTACGTGTCGCAATTTGATTCCGTTCACCCTTTATTGTTTGATTCAAAATCGTCTTATATTTGTGTGATATCAAAATTTTAAGGTCCCATCAAGATTGACTCCCTTCATATGTTACTCTATACTTTGCACGGATGATTCACTTCATATTAAAATGCTTTCAAGTTTTTCATGGCTTATTAACAATATATTGGAGTAATCCTATACTTTTCAGAATTAACTCACTTATTTTCAAGTGTGTGATTCCAGATTTTTGAGGGCTTACTAACTTGAGTATAAGGTATCTTTTTAACCCTTCTTACATCAATAGAAGGGTATTAAGATCGCTTGAAAACTCGACTTTTTATCCGATGCCCACAGGGCCGAGTGTCATATACCATTCGACTGAGCTCGACGAACTGAGCACATGTCTGTGTGTATGTATGTATGTGCGTGTGTGTGTGTGTGTGTGTGTGTGTGTGTGTGTGTGTGTGTGTGTGTGTGTGTGTGTGTGTGTGCGTTACAAATAATGTCACATCGGTTTCTCAGCCACCTGTGAACCGATTTCAGTTCTGTTGACGGCAAATGGAAGCTACAACATTCCCATAGAACGCTATTGATTTTTTTTTCATTCGGACATTTCGTTACGAAGATATGAACGAAACAGTACTTGAAGGCCTATTATAATAGTAATCAAACAGTTTAGTCTCCGATTACATACTGAGCTATTTGTGTACCGATTTTAGTTTTGTTGTCAAATCAAAGCTATGATATCTCCAAATAACTGGTCAAAATTTCATTATGATTGGATAATCCTTCATGGAGATATGACCAAAACAATACCTGAGAGCACATAATTGTGAGATGACAATATACTCGTTGCAGTGCAAAACCGAACAAGACCAATCACACCAATCGATGCCGCTTGCATTCTATTGTGTCGCATCTGGAGCGTTGTATAGCACATACAGCGGACTAGCCACACTATGCGACTGTATAGAATTAGAGCAGCATCGATTGGCTCGAGTGGTCGGGTTTTGAACTGCAACGAGTATATTCGAAAATTACACAAAGTCTCCATTTACTATTTTCAACGAATATGTACTTATTAAGCATCTTGAATCCATATCGATAATCAAAATTGAAGCACAGGAATGAAGCTTTGTTAACGCCAAATTAAAGTTATAAAATCTTCAAATAAGTGTTCAAAATTTCATTATGTTAACTTCCCTTTTTACCCTTCTTACATCAATAGAAGGGTATTAAGATCGCTTGAAAACTCGACTTTTTATCCGAGGCTCACAGGGCCGAGTGTCATATACCATTCGACTCAGCTCGACGAACTGAGCACATGTCTGTGTGTATGTATGTGTGTGTATGTGTGTGTGTATGTGTGTGTGTGCGTTACAAATAATGTCACATCGGTTTCTCAGCCATCTGTGAACCGATTTCAGTTCTGTTGACGGCTACAACATTCCCATAGAACGCTATTGATTTTTTTTCATTCGGACATTTCGTTACGAAGATATGAACGAAACAGTACTTGACGGCCTTTTATAATAGTAATCAAACAGTTTAATCTCCGATTACATACTGAGCTATTTGTGTACCGTTTTGTTTTAGTTTTGTTGGTGCCAAATCAAAGCTATGAAATCTCCAAATACCTGGTCAAAATTTCATTATGATTGGATAATCCTTCATGGAGATATGACCAAAACAATACCTGAGAGAACGAGAGCAATGAATTGTGAGATGAAAATATACTCGTTACAGTTCAAAACAAAACAGTACCACTCACACCCATCGATGACGCTTGCATTCTATTGTATCAAATCTGGGGCATTGTATAGCACATACAGCGGACTAGCCACACTAAGCGATTCTATAGAATTCAGGATCGATTGGCTTGAGTGGTTTTGAATTGCAACGAGTATATTCGAAAATTACACAAAGTTTCCATTTACTATAACCATAGACTAACTCTAAGACCAGTAGGTCCCATACAAAAACGATTTTTTTTCTTGGCTCAGTCAGTACTAGAACATCGTCCCAAGCTCGGTCCCAAGCTCAATAATGCACCCCTTATAATGAACTCACATGAACACACTCTCAAATACTCTGTCAAAATAACACAGCAAATCAAAACAAAGGCGCAAATATGTATAACAAGGTGCTGGCTTCAAGGTGTAATTCGGACCAAGGGGTTCTACAACAGTTAACCAATTTCAAATCGCTAGTTACATATTGATTGTTGCTATAACTACACAATTTTGACGATTAAGTATTAAGTATTCATTAAGCATCTTGATTCCGTATTGATAATCAAAATTCATTCTGTGGACTAAATATACGAAATTTCTAATATTTGTGTAAATTATTCTTTTATATAATAGGTGATCGTAGTGTGCGGGGCGCGAAGCGAGACGTGAAAAAAATTGTCTTGTCATTTTTGCTCCGTTTTGATTTTATTTTTATTTGTATTTTACTTTAAATTTCGATCGTGAAGTGCTCTCCAGTTATATTGATAGTTACGGGATCGATAGTTACGGGAGTGCCAACCGACAACCATCATACTTTGTGCGTTGCCCCTACGTGGTCCTTGCTTCGATTGTGTGTGTGCTTTGCCCAATGCCCTGTGATGTGGATCATTCGTTTCAATGAAATCCAGCATGTGAAGATTTTCGACAATGTTTCGACGTTATCAACTGGACTTAATTCTGTGATTCTAGTCGGATTATGAAGAAATTGTACTATTTAACTATACCCGTGTCTTCAAACTTCAGCGGGAGGTCATGGGCATTGCTCGATACTAGTTGCCTGATCGGGCTTTTTGAATAGGACACGTAATGCAATGGAATTCTGCTAAGTACTTTTTACTTTTTGTATTTTGTAAAATCGGTTTTAAGTCCCGTAATACACTAAATACGTACAGAACATTGTTTGCTGGCTAAGGTGGCAGGTATAATTGATTTATTAAATACCTGGTTCACACTTTAGTTGGCAACGGTGGTTCTGGATGAACTTTTTTTTTTGCTTTTCAAAAAAAAGTAAAACAAGAAGGTGAGATTATTCCATAAGCAAAATGCCATTTTACTAAATACGACCAGGGCATCGTCCGCTGGCTATTGCCGCGGGTATTGTGGGTTTCCCAGGTACCCGGTTCAAGCTTTAGTTGGTGACGGTGGCTCTTCTTGACCTTCTATTCCTGAGTTGTAAGTGTGAATAAGGGCGTCTATGTAATGCTTTGCTGTACCTGTTGTGGACTCCCAGTACCTCCCATTTCCCCAAAAGCTTTGAGAATAAATTGTGTTGCTCTCCTTTTTATTGTATTGGCTCTCCATAACAAAAAGGGCACCATTGCAGAGCATATGATTGATCAAATTATTCGCAGTTCTACTCGCCCAACGCCCCCGGTTGGGTGAGGGATGGAGGATGACACACACACACACACACACACACACACACACACACACACACACACACACACACACACACACACACACACACACACACACACACACACATTATTCTTTTATATAATAGGTCGTTAAACACTATTAATGTCAAAATTTTAATCACTTCGATAAACAATATGTTCAGGATTGACAAATAGTTCATTTTATAAACTAAATGTTTGAATATTCCTGGATCTTCTTGGAATTTCTGATGAAAATATGTATCCAGTACCATATTGGCCACATTTGAGTTCGTAATTCTGGTGAAGTGTAAGAAGGGTTCAGTCTCACCATCGGTGGATTAATGCGGGTTTTTTTGTATTAAATTGGTTCATATCTTTTTAGGAATGAGTCGCTTCACATTCAAGTAGTTCCAATGTTTCCAGAACTAACATACTTCATATTCAAGTAATCTCAAGCATTCTATAAACTTTCCTCAAAACTGCGGCCGGGGTTCGTGGAATACTTGGAACACAAATTAACGTTGTCTGATATGATTGGGCTAGCGGCTAGCCCAATCGACATTGAATCCCATTGAATTACTAGACTGGAACACAAGAAAAATACGTCCTCCAAATCACCTGTGGGAATGCCAGCAAACTTGTTAGAACGATATCAAGGGTGACATTTTGTGAAAACTTTTCGAACGGATGCCCAAACTCTTGGCAAAGCTGTCATAAAAGCCAACGACGGGTATTCTGAGAAATGTGAACTAATAAAAGCATCCAATTATTTTGCTACAACACTCGCTGTTGATAATACTCTTTGAAAAAATCTCTTCGAAAAAATTGAAAATAAATTAAGGCAAGAAATTATTTTAAATGAGTTTCAAATTTCTTGTGAAATGATTCGATATATTTTCCACATACTATTTTGCATTTTGGGAAGGATGTATAAAATCATTAAAAAAGTAGTCAATTTGACATACTCACTAGCCACCAAACTGTGGACCGGTTGGCCTTGGACATGTAAACAATTTTGCTAAAGTCTTCCCACGTTAAATTTCGGACACTTTTCTTTCAGTGTAGATTTTGAATTATTTCATGTATCGCTGAAATGTCACTTATATGACACAAATCTCCACTTTATTCATTTGTACGAACGGTAGCAAAATCCGAATTTATCGGTATGCGATCTTGCCAAGAAACAGTAGATCGGAACGTTGGAAGTGAATTAAATCGGAAAGTATGCTCTCGACAAATGGACAAGACGGTAAAAGCCAAAATTATTTAAAAATTCTCAATTTTTCTGTGCGAAAGGTAGCTCGCAAAGATGCGAAGTCAAATAACACGCGCAGATAGTGAAGCAGATGCAAGGGCTGAAGGCGTACGAATAAAAAAAAAAGGATCGGCCTTTTCGCTACCGAACTGTCCAGAATTTCGCCGAGAAGTACTGGGCTCTAGTTAAGCGGACACTCTTCGAAACTGAGAAGAAAGCAAATGGTACCGCTGATTTCAAGAGAAGCTGGGCTTATCTGACGATACCGTACGGAACCTAATAGTGAATGTACCACAGAAAGTTCGAGAATTTCACAGAAAGAAGGATTAACATGTAAATCAACTGTTTCTAAACTCTATTATTGTGAAATAAAGAAGTGGTTTTGTTGAATAATATGTAATTTTTGTTAACTCTGATTTTATTTACTTTTAGATACAATTGATGATGGTACACATACAATTGAGACATATTTATACTCTAGTATCAAAGATTTTACGAGCAACAAGTATTACATCGCTCTTAATTTTCATTATTTTTTAGAGTGTATGTAAAGGTCAACTTCGGACACCTTCCACACGCTAAGACAAGAATACGGAAAAGTCGGTAAAAAATACCAAAAGCCGCACATTAAGTGCACATACTGAAATTAACGGTAAACATGGATTACCGAAATTTCGGTATTGTTGTTAAGAAGGGAAAACATAAATTATTACTTATTTTTTACGGTTGCAACCCAAATGAGAGCATTTAAAACCAAATTTAACAAACATAATATATAACGATAAAATTTTTAAATCCACTTAACTGAAAAAATAAGCAAAATCAAACGTTTTCTTTCGGTAAATTATACCGATACTTTAGTTTTTGCTACCAAAACCTGATTATCGGTAAAATTAAAAACTTATTTTCGGTAATCTCATCTTAGCGTGCAGGACCTACATTTTAAAAACGCGTAGGCTCGAGGAGGTGCCTTTGTCAGATTTAAATTTGTTTTTGCGGAAAATTTTTCTATACAATATATGATCTGGCATGGAATTTGCAGCAGGCTACATGAAACATTGGTGGGATGAAATCGCCAAAACAGAGGTCGAGGCCGTTGTGCGCCGCTTTTTGGGTCGTATTAAGGGAAATATTCGGAAATTCGTTTGAAACCACTTTGAATAATTCGTATTTTGTTTGCTTAAAATACAAGGAATCGTATGCACTTTAGTATTCAAATCCCGTTAATTCAAATTCGGAATTGACCCAAATCAAGTTGTTCCATCACTAAGTGGGCCATGCTTTAGCAGGACCACAAAAAGCATTCGGCGGAGCAGAGACATTCGACAGAAGGGAGTGGAGAAGAAAGTGTTTCCGAATGGCTTTTGATATGTAAAGCTTTTGTACCATTTGCATTTGTGTAGTCAATTCACTCCGTTTCGCTACGCCAATGCTATTGGCCTATTGTTTTTCATACCCATAATCTCATCTACCATACATTCCGCACAACCTCCCGAGCATAGCATTTTACATAATTCATCAGTAGTCACGCGCCCAAACTTAAATAGGCACACCAATCATCCAACGATCAGCACGGGCTGTTAGCTAATAATGATAATATTGAACTATGACAACCGCTACCAGCCAGACAGGTGTGCTTTGCCAAATACCTGCATATTGAGATGCCTTCCAAGTGTGTGCTGAGCACACTTCTACAACGTGACCAAATTCCAAGTTTATTTACCGGTAGAGGATCAACATTCGCTGATTTTATTGATTGACATTTGCAATTTGCGCTGGGTATTTTGTTTTTAGGATAAGAATCAATTGATTGGAAAACAAATCCTCCGTTCAGCGATTCAAACGCTCCAGCCAACGACGACGATGACGGGAGCACTAAACAGACCGGAGGGGGCACAGAAACTCATCTCAAATATTTAACGACTGCCAGTGTTTGGAAAACGAACATGAAACATGCATAAAAGTATTTACAAATATACCAAGAGAGAGAGAGAGGGATAGAGAGCGAGAGAGAAAGATGGAGCTAAAGACTAGTCAGCCAACAACGAGAAGCTTGATCCAGACCGGCCCGGGTTTAGTTGACACAGAACGAGGGGTTGAGGGGTACTTTAAATTCGAAGACAGCAACAGTAGTCGTCCTCTGGCCCCGGACGCCCAAAGGGATGGAGCGGTAAGAGAAACAACAGAAGGAAAAAAAAGATGCCCAAATATTTGTTCACGAAGATTCGTTCTTCGAAATTGTTTATCCCTATTGGATCGCATCACGGTTTGCCAACCAAATGATATAAGGTATGATTCAAATGCCTTGTTTGGACTGAGTTATAACATGTTGTATGGCAATCGGGATGAAATTATTCTTGTCGATAGTTATAATCGACTTCTAACTCCGTCACTTCACTTGGAATGATAAATAGACAGGATGCAGGCGATAACAATGGGAATCACTGCCTGCTTTGCTCAATTTCAACAATCTCTGTTCATTGTTTAGACTGCCATTTCGCTTTTCAACGGAACCATCTATTCGCTGGACGTGGCAGTTGTTCGTTTTTCATATACAATATTCCGAAAACAAAATGTATTGACCAAACCCATAAAAGAATAGCCATTATGACGCCAATCACGAAGAAAATCTAATATTAATTTGTATATTGCGAAATAATTGGGTACTCTATGGTGTTCTAGGGACCAATAGGGTTCTAATGTTGGTTTTATCAAGGGCGAAGCATTTAGCACACTTTTCTTCTGTTCTGTGTCCGCGCGCAATATTCTGAATGTTCCCGTACACGCTAAGATAAGATTACCGAAAATTGGGTTTTGGTAGCAAAACCCAAAGTATCGGTATGGTTTTCCACAGATTACGTTAGATTTTTCTTATATTATGAGTGAAGTGGATTTAAACATGTTTTCGTTAATGTTTACCTAAATTTGGTTTGAAATGTTATTAGGGGGCTGCATGGAATTTCTGTAAACAGAACCGTAACAATAAGTAATGATAAACGGTTTCCTTTCCTTCCAACACTACCTGGTGATCCATGTTTACCGATAATTTCGGTACGAGCACTTTTGAGCGGTTTTTGGTATTTTTCACCAGCTCTCCCGTTCTCCTGTCTTAGCTTTTATGCGAAGGTGCCTCGTTGGGTTGACAGTCCGAACTTTTATTAATTGGCAACCGGGCAACGCATATTGGCAAGGTTGCAAGGTTTCTTTTTTGCTAAAGTTCAACTGTCAAAATTGTTCTTCAGTGTACCATACATGTGTTATGGATTGAAAATCTAAATTCCGCAAGTAATGTACCACATTCGTCTAGTGTGTAAGACACGGTTTTGACCAGGATATTTCAAAGAAGCTAACCTTGATCAAAAGTGTTGTGCAAATGGTCAAAAATCTAGCTGGAGTTCATTCATTTGAAGTTCAGAAGGCACCAACTCGTGACAACCAGCAGAATGTGGCAGCAAAATCACGGTCACCAAGCTTTATACGCAAATGATGACGAAAATGATCAGTTCTTCACTGCAAGAGACTCGATGTCCAAGAGCACCAACGGAAGCAAAAAAAATCGAAATTTGTCAAGAATTCATGCTTTGGCAAGCGATTCGTATGTGCGGAATGTGTACGGACCAAGTAGGGACTGAATAGTCAAAAAGAAAATGGTTCCTTCATAACTTAATGATTCGCACCTAATAACGTAACTCACATGAACACACACTCAAATATTTCAGCCCCAATCAAAACAAAAACTAAGATTCTAGTACCGAAAAGCGCAAGCATGCATTGCAAGATTCAGGCGGAAGGGTGTATTTCAGACCAATGAGCTCTACAAGGTTTAAGCAATATCAAATCACTAGATTCATATTGATTGTTGGTCTAATAGTATTACGTGATATCGATTATCTTGATATCAAATGACATGAACATTATTTCCAGTGAAAACTAGATGTATAGTTGCTGATATCAAGATACTCTATATCACGTAATATAAGCAGTAGTGTGAACGTACTATAAGTGTACCTAAGCGAATGTCAACAAAAACTCGGCTTCCGCTACCTCATGGCGATATCCGTGTTGGTCAAATTTTGATTGACTGTCTGGCCTCCCGGCCCGACGGACTTCTTCGCTCCAGGGTGGATCCAGCGGTAGTTACAATACTTCGCACTTAGGCGATTCACTGCCTTTGCCATGGCTGCCTTATACAAACTGGTAGAGTTGCCGGTTATGGCCCAAACCCAACAATACACACGATGCAACGGCAAACGGCAAGTTGGACAGTTGTTGAAAATTACTTCAAGATGTCCAATTAGAATCAGCTTGGATCTAGCCTGCTTTCTTACTAAGATCGGGCTTTGCCGTTGCCGTTACCGTTCGGCTGCCGTTATCATTGTGTTGGGGCCATAAGCCTGCTTGTCGAATTTACGCATTTCTCCAGTTCAACAACAGTACTCAATTTTAAGTTAAAAAATACTCAATTTTAGGTACTTTGTTTCTTCCGTGCAGGCTAGATCCAAGCCGAATCTAATTAGACATATCGAAGTCAATTTGCAACAACTACCAAAATTGCCGTTTGCCGATCCGTTTCCGTTATCATTGTGTTTAGGCCGTTTTAGTTATATTGATTGACGAATCCCCGGTTGACTCACCACCAGGTAGCAGTATAATCGCATGAAAATCGGTGAACGTTCTCTGTTTTTTAATGCTCTCTTTTTTAATGCAAGCGTTATTCCCAGTCGTGATAAATGGTTGGCTGATTTCCGCATGTTTAGTTGGCTTGCAACCGAGATACTTTTAGCATTTTACCATTTTCTGTTCCCTAATCTTGGGCCCCAGATTTGCTTTATCCTTCGTGGTGTACAATTTGTTTTCAGAATTATTAAAAATCGGACTGGCGATCAAATTCGCGAAGGTTTTTTAGAATGTTTTGGATTTTCTGTGTCTGGATGTGGGTTGAGACTTCAATCGTATGCATTATTCTTTGAATGCTCACTACTGCATTCACTGTTCTTTGAACGCTCATTTATACTGTGTAATTTGGTTTTTCGTGATCTAGAGTTTATGAAACTCATTTGTGTGCTTCTTACTAAAATTAACCTAAGATTGTAGTTTGTTTAACCTGTATGTTTATTTCAGTTTTGATCTTTGTTTGTATGTGTGTGTTTTTTTTCTGAAAAATTTTCAAGTCAAAAGGAGACCAAAAGTTCTATAGTTATAAGTTATGGTTAGACACATTAGAATTTAAAATAAGTGTGTTATGTAACCCATACTTCAAATTCCCGCCCATCATCCCATCTGTTAAATTGTTGTTCTTATTAGCCTCGAAACGGCCGCGAGTAATCGGTTCTAGCACCCTAAGGGCATCTTCAACGATAGTCTTAATCGTGGATGGGGTTTATTATTTTAGACCAAACACAACGCAAAAACACCGCTGCACCGGAATTGTAAATTTAGTTTTTTACCGGATCTGTTTTGCATCATTTAAAAACTGGTATATGTTTTGATCTATTCATGCAGCAATTTGGAACAAGAAAAATATCGTTTCAAAATACTACACGCTGCTTTATAATATCAATTAATGAGTAAAATTTCAGATTTTTAACCGAAAAATGGCCGTGTTTGGTGCTTTTTCGAGATTCAATTCGTTTTTCTCGGAGGAAAAGTACGATGCTTTTTTGCATTTGTCCAGAAATCTTATCGAGCTTCTGGTAAGATTCCCGAACATCTAGAAAGCTCCCTAAATTTATGAAAAATCCTTGAAATGTTAACTAGAAATGAGAAGAAATATTAGTATTTTCCATTAAATCCAACTACCTTTGCTTATCTTGACAGATACGTGAATCTCGTCTACAATGTGCCGACTTCTTCAGTGTCTCGTACTAATAACTCGACTGTTTATGTTTCTTAAACTTTTGAGAATGTATGTTCAAAAATCCTTAAAAGTTTCCTGGATTTCTGGGTCGTTTTCTTAATTCGAAATTTCTGGGGTCTTCAAGGACGTGATCATCTTCGTTTCGACTCTTGTTTTTCCGTTGCCGAAAAATCTGCATTAGCTAATGTAGTTTTAATGAAATGTATGCTTTCACACATTCACCTTCAGTCAAAAATTCCCAAACGAAAGAGCAAGTATTTCTCGTCGTCTGCTAACGACTAACTACTGCAGTAAAAATTATTTGATCAAACCAATGGCAAAAATATTGTGAAAAATCTGCGATTTATGAAAAGAAAATTTTCATATCTCTGATGTTCAATGATAGACAGGATGACAGGTGTTGGCGGGTTTAACAACAAGAAATACAACACCTGTGCGGGTAACACAATGTTGGTCTATTTTAGCTGGTTCTATTCAAGTTTTGCTGATGCAAATCAAGTATAAAGTTGTTCCAAATATAGACCACTGCTGAAGATGCCCTAACTTTAGCTCTAGGATAACTGATGTAAATTATAGTCACTAGATTCATAGTCTGGCGGATACAACGACGGGAGCCAATTTGAATTGTCAGTTGGCGGAGCCAATCGAGCATATCTCGAGTAATTCATGTTAAGGGCCTAAAAGCCATTTGTAAACAATGACCTAAATATCGATTTCTCCTGAATCTTAAATCACTCTCGTGAAATGATAGCAGCATTTGGTAGAAGAATGTTAGTTCTACCATATGAAGTAGCAGGATATAGTGGGATTCTCGTTATTTCAACGAAATCAACGTTGTTTAAAAATGGTTTTTAGGCTCCTAACATGAATTACTCGAGATATGCTCGATTGGCTCCACCAGCTGACAGTTCAAATTGGCTCCCGTTGTTGTATCCGCCAGACTATGAATCTAGTGACTATAATGTAAATACATATGGAAACATGGCTCTGTAAAGTTGATTCGATTGAGCCTGTGCAAATGAATGAAATGATACAATTAAATTCTATTATCGCGATGACATTTTGAAAATTGTATGTTCAAAATGAACGATATTTGGCTGTTGCAAAGATGAATTTCTTCACTGACAGCTAACCCATACACTGGTAGAAAATTGTGCATTAACTTGGAATAATGATTTAACAAAGTTGACTGACAAATGACTGACAATAAGTCTTTGCCTCGATTCACAAAAATCAATCTTCGTTTAGATGCAATTTTTCTTGGGTGAATTTTAGAGAAGAAAAATCAAACTTTTCTTTCAACTAAACAAAACACATTAACGCGAGGTCTCAGCAAACTTGTTGACTATAATTTCATTTTCTTTTCCCGTAGATTAATTTAATTTCGCATCAAATCTTCATGCTTACATTTCTCCATTTCAGTTATGCAAAGCGCTGCACACACATCCAAGCAAATTCGTATTAAAAAATATCAAAATCAATGAACCCGTATGCTGACGACAACGAACTCGAGAGGCTGCTGTTGAAACCACTTCAGATCAGCCAAATTGACGTTTTCTTCCGTTCCGTTGTGCAGCCATTCCGACCCGCTTTCCTTAAGATCTCTCCCTCTTTCTCTGCTGATTCACCGAAAACGTAATACCGTCGTAAATCAGGGTACAATCGCGCAAAGAAACCGCCCTAAATTAGTCCACAAAACCTGAGGGGGAGGGGGCAGAGTATTTCACGGTCCTGTTCTACTAACCTGTGCCTGAGTGAAGAGCACCCTCCGTTTCCGTCGTTGAGCCAGCGGGAATTGCATTGGCTTCGTATCCGTCATACTACACGTCGCCAGACTGCCCATGTTGGACATTGCGTGACCCATGCTACCGCCCGCGGAGCCTCCCATCAATCGGGATACTGTTCGAGAAAGGGAAGAGATTGAAAAAAATAACAGATTAGCGTTAGTAGTCTTGGCATGATCGGCGAATGAATGGTTGAGCTTTTCTAATTACTGCAAAGTGGCATCTCGTGAGATGATTCTAGTAACACACTTCTCACGGTTTTTCCGGGATCAAGTATGCTTAAAGTTGTCAACCTTCACTATGTGTAGCCGTTTGGTAGCGAGCTGTTCCTCGCCAAAACAGACAGCGTCGAATATCGAGAATTTGCATAGGCAAATCCACCATGTTTGCTTTGTTCGGTAGGAATGGCAACCGCAGCAGCTGACGTCGCCGTTGTTAGAAGATTGCATACGCAAATCGAATGTTATATAACTGTTGTCGCAGCAATCTGAGTGCGCTGCCTAGGTAGCGGGAAGCAAACGTGCTAAACGGTATTCCTACAAATCGGCCCAATCCCTACACACGGGTTCAGAGCAGCGGTGTGGATTCGGAAAATTTGCATTATTATTTTTTCGAGTGTTTGGTAAACTTTGATTTTTATCGTTCATCATGATCGTTCGGGCCTATATGTTTCTCTTCCTCGGTTTGAGCTCTCCTCATCGCAGGGCCCAGCTGCCATCGAGCACACAAAGCGGAGGCGAGTAGGAATCCAAGTTCGCCATAAATTGTGTTTGTACCTACCTACCTACCAACATCCATACCATGTGCAATTGCCGTTAATTTATGCCGCGTCGCTTCGTGTGATGGAATGGATCGAACGGGGAGAGGAAAATAAAATGACGGCTGGCACCGCCAGTGAGGAGCGCGAGAAGAAATAGGTTCAATACTATTTGACACTGGAACGAAATATGATTTATCATGATTCCGGGCAAACATCTCAACGAAAAGGGGAATACTTTGTGTTTACATGCTAAATAGATTGCTTGGTGTGCTGTCAGCAGCCATTCTTGGGCTGGTGTCATGGTGAATTTAAACCAACATAATAGTCTAATTGTTCCGAACAAGCTTTCAATTTAGGGATCACGTCAATTCGAATAAAATATCTATCAGAAACACACCCGAGCCACGACTCAATCGGTTTCGTAATGGAATATGCATCAAGCGCAAACTTGGCCGACTTTCCGACTTGGAAACCGTTAAGTTTGCTCCGAAAACACCTTTTTAAAAAGCAAATTTGTAAAACTGTACATTGACGGTGGTATTGCGTTGGCCTGCCCATGCACACGGTGGCGACAATTGTTGGCGATGGTTCAACAAACGAGATTGCAACCTTTACGCAAGTTGTTTTCACAACAACGACGGACGGAGCGGAGAGGACAAAGTAGTCGAGTCGGCAAGTACCTAAACGCCATCACTTCGCTACCGTGGCCATTGATTGCATATCATTTTCAACGCGAACGACGCGCTGGTTTGCACCAGGTCGACGGAATGCAACTGCAATGTGCCATTGCAGATATTTAAAGAGACGCACAGGGAAAAGTGCGGTAAAACATTTGCCCAGTTTAAGCGAAGTTTTCGAAGGTTGACTCAGGTTGCATGGACATCGTTCATTTTGGACTAATTTCATGTGTCATATTTGTCATTTTGAAAGAGGGTATGCTTAGGCCGTTCCCAACGCTGTTCTACTTTGTATGGGCTGTTTTAGTTTACAACTAGAACTGAAACAAGCCATTCCCAATGATGTGTTGCAGTTCTACTTTTCGAGCAAATTTTTGCAACAGATTTACAACTGCTCGACAGCTCTGTTTTATTTTCAACGCGATTTGAAACACGGATGCAACATTGTTTTAAACTGGGTTTCTTTGTAGTTGTGGCAGCTGTTATGACTGAGGCCTGTCAAATAAGCGGTTATTAGCTTGTTTTGCAAGTGATTTTTTTTAACGCGAAATTAAGATCGACCAATATTTTTAAAACATGGCATTGCGATTAACGTGTTTTTGTTTTAATTTTGACAGTTCCAAAATTTAAAACTGGCAAGCAGTTTGCAACAAACATGAAACTCAGCGTTGGGAACGGCCTTAGAGCATACAGTAGCGCTCAGATGTCATTTGACAGTAGGTTATTTGGCAAAATATAATTGGCAAAACAGCAAACCAATCCCAATTTGACGTTTGTTTGTTTTTCTTTTAAGTTGGTAAACCGGCTATAGACGAATCCAGGTTGAAAAAATCAGTGGGTTTGTGTTTAAAACACGACCGGTAGATGTAGACTACTTTAAACGGCTCGATTAGATTCGTTAGTTTCGCTGTGGAACATTGCAACGCAAGTACTCTTCTGAGGGACGTTGGGTTAGCATAAGTAAGTGAGTAAGTATGTTAGAACATGATATGATTCGCTTCTTAGAAATTCTTTGACATCCCTGGTTTGAATGTTAGTATGCTGAAAGGGTTACGATTGTGCTGGCTGTAGTAATTGTGTCGATATGTTCGACCAGCTGGAGACCATTATCCTTGTTACGTAATAGATTGTACAGGGCCTGTTTGGGAATTCAAAGTCAATAATTAATGATATTTAGGATAGTTGAAATTCGCAAAAAACTTCAACTGATTGAAGCAAAAATCTCGAAAACCTATCGAGTAATGATAAAGCTATTAGCGTTTAAACTGTTTCAGTTTATTTCAAATTTTCATTTGACGCCTACTTTTTCCGTAAGGCAGAGTCTGGTTAAAATATCGTGGGTGTGGTCCTAACAGATCGTTAGACTTGCATTAGATAGTAAAATTCTATTGTACACTCTTTCGAATGCATTTGGTGGCACTGAAGATGGTCATTTGGTTTAAAGGATGATACGACTTCGAGTTGGAGGTCCTTCTTCAGCGTCCCAGCTACACAGTGGCCGGAGGCCGGACAAAACCTGAAAAAATCTTTTTATTTTTCATGTTTTATATTTTTCCTAGCTTTTTAGTACATTGAATAACCTTTTCCCAAAATTATCGTGATCATTGGATGAGATTCCGATTTTTTGTAGCTAATTGAATATTGATGTGGCTGATAATTCAAATGATGCTTGAATTTGAAAACCGCATTTCTTAGGCTCTCTCCAAATATTACAAAGTCTTTAAAGCACACGAAGTTACATTTTCAAGATAACCAAAGACCTTTTTTCACATTTTAATACATTTTTTAAAATTTTCTAGACATTGAAATTAGAAGATAGAAGAAACAACAAGTATTGTTTCACAAATGTTTACTGTACAGTCTGCTGAAACGGTTCGAAAAGGTCTCATAGTAGGCATCCTGTAGGAAATCATCTCTACCTTTCGAATTTCACGGCCTTGCACTTTTCATCGTTGCTCCATGGAGCTTAAAATTGATTTTATTTTTTTTCCTCATTTACTCCATTAAAAAATCCGAAAAATATATAGACAAAATGCACAAACAGTAAAAAGTAGTCTTATTATATCACTATGCTAAAAGAGTTAATGAAAGGAATCAGTCGTCGAATCAGAAACTATAACGTGAAACTTCGAGAGCAAAAAATCTCAGCGCCCACAAAACAAACCAATCTCAAATTGCTACTCCTTGATTGTCGCACTGTAACTAACATGGAGTAACAAATTCATCACTTTATGTTTTGTTGGAGCTCACATTTGCACTTATGAAGTTTCAGGCTATGATTTCCTTGTGTATGCACCTTAAAAGACTGCTTTGTTTTCGAATTTACTCAGCTGTTATCCACAAAATACATAATACTGATTAGAGGAAAAGTATCTGCCAAAATATTAAGGTTCATACAAAAACTTTAGCATACACACTCAGATTATTTTACAGAAATCTGTTAAGTTTTACCGAATTCTCAACAGCTGAACGTTCGGTAATTCAATTTTACGGATTTCGGTAAAATTTTACCGAAATCCGGTAAATTTTTTACAGATATCTGTAAAATTTCATCAAAATCCGTAAAATCGGATTACCGAACGTTCAGCTGTGGAAAATTCGGTAAAACTTTACAGATTTCTGTGAAAAAATCTAAGTGTGTAACATAATCAAAATAAGCTTTACGTAATATATGGATGCTGTCTTAGCGTACCATTGATTATCTTCATCATCTTCAAAAATCAACAAATTCTGCAATTCGTCCGGAAAGTCACTTTTCGGTTTTGGCTTGTTGTGCCTGAAGCTGGACACAAGCGGATCCGATGCAACCAACAAGCCACGAAACAAGCCACGAAACATGTCACCACGAGATCCTTTATATGTATAATTTTCAAGAATTCTTCTAATTACTTTGTTCATACTTTCCTGGGATAATTCCGAAAGTTTACCGATTGGGATCGAAGAATGATCGATTATTTCCATGAATCAATAATTTGTGAACGGTTATTGGCATGTGATACCAACTAAAGGGCGATACGGTCAAAATTTGGTCAATATCAACTTGACGTATTTCTTTCAATTTTGCATTTAAAAAACCTAAACACCCCTCATTTTGAAGGTGTGTGTGTGTAGAATGTTGCTCCTATTTTGATTTTGGAATTCACTCTTCAGTTGTCAAAATGCCGTCCAAGCAAGAAGAGCAGCGTATCAAAATTTTGCTCGCGCATCGCGAAAATCCCAGCTACTCGCACGCAAAGTTGGCAAAATCGCTAAAAGTTGCCAAATCAACCGTTACAAATGTAATTAAAGTGTTTGGGAAACGTTTGTCGACAGCCAGGAAGTCTGGATCGGGGGGAAATCGAAAACCGGATGCCGCTGAGACGACAAAGAGAGTTGCCGGTAGTTTCAAGCGAAACCCTAACCTATCTCTCCGAGATGCCGCAAATAAGCTGGGTGTATCGTCTACAACCGTGCATCGGGCCAAAAAACGAGCCGGACTATCGACTTACAAGAAGGTAGTGACTCCAAATCGCGATGATAAACAAAATACGACGGCCAAGCGCGATCCCGGAGGCTGTACACGACGATGCTGACGAAGTTTGACTGCGTGGTAATGGACGACGAAACCTACGTCAAAGCCGACTACAAGCAGCTTCAGGGACAGGAGTTTTATACGGCAAAAGGAAGGGGAAAGGTAGCAGATATTTTCAAGCACACGAAACTGTCAAAGTTCGCAAAGAAATATCTGGTTTGGCAAGCCATCTGTACCTGTGGCTTGAAAAGCAGCATTTTCATAGCTTCCGGGATTGTCTAACAAGAAATTTACGTGAAAGAGTGTTTGAATAAACGTCTGCTGCCTTTCCTGAAGAAACCCGGTTGTTCCGTACTGTTTTGGCTGGATTTGGCATCTTGCCATTACGGTAAAAAGGCCATGGAGTGGTACGCCGCCAACAACGTGCAGGTGGTTCCCAAGGACAAGAACCCTCCCAACACGCCAGAGCTCCGCCCAATTGAGAAATACTGTGCTATTGTCAAGCGGAACCTAAAGAAGACCAAAAAAACTGCTAAGGACGAGCAGCAGTTCAAGGCAAACTGGCTTTCTGCGGCGAAGAAGGTGGACAAGGTGGCTGTACAAAATCTGATAGCAGGGGTCAAGCGTAAGGCCCGGCAATTCGGATTTGGAAAAGTGGAAGCCTAACTGAATATTTTTCCTGAATTTTATACTAATTGAACTTGAAAAAGAAATTTAATTTGATTTTTTAAATAAACGATTTCACCGATTTACACGCGTTTTCCCTTGACCAAATTTTGACCGTATCACCCTTTATATAGCTTCACGTAGAAGAAAGCAGTTTCCATGGCGTACGCCTTGAACTTTGGAACATCAATTCTTTCACCACTACAAATTGCTGTCAACAAAGTTCGAAACCGTAGAATTAAGTGTAAATCAACTCCTGTAATATCTGAAGAAACTTCAGCGTTCGCAAAAAATCGCCTTGCCGCATTTCTATTGTTAGGGGTGCCAAATCCATAACTCGGTTTGTCGATGTGTAGACCCAGCCTACTGAAGAAATCATTTTGAAAACGCTGTTTGGTAATGTTGAACTTGTTTAATATGAGCCGTTTTCACCCATTTGCTGAAGCCTAGCCTATAAGCAATATTCAACAATGTAGACTACACAGGAACCAATAAGCATTGAAATGTGCAGTATTTCTGCTTCATACTTGCATTTATGATTCTTCTTGTTGTACCTTGGCAGCTTGAATGCGTAGCTGTTGTAAAATAGCATATGCAAAGTTGCCGTAATGTTAGCTGACTGATATCGGCAGTTTTATGCTTGATATATAATTAGAATAACACACTGAAAATGCTCAATAAAAGTTGTTTTCAAATCGATAATTGTCCGAATTTTCGAAGCGTTTCATCATCTTCGCTTACTCCTGCATCAGGGCTATAACAGTCCTCACTTTGGCGATTGAATCTTCTTCAACCAAATTCTGCAGGCCATCTGTAAACATTTGTAAACAACGTTAACTAAGCATTTTCAGTGCGATAAATAATATATCAAGCAACAAAAATGCAGATTTCAGACAGTTAGCCACCGGATCCAGACACATACCACCGGATCCAGTATGTGTTTTCTTTTGAAGAAAATTTCTAATTAAGATAAACAAAAGGGTTAAACGTAAACATTGGTTTTAGTTTGGAATTGATTACCGTCAGTGACGAACTAGCCAATGGCAAAACAATCACAATAATAAAGAAACTAAAATAATTAATAACCTTCAAATATATTTCAGTATCATGCCTTTATGACGATCAAGGTCACAGCAAAAATAACACTTCATTTTTGACACTTCCGTTTGAGTTTTGCTAGGTGTGCAAAAATAAAGTGTCCAAAAATACATTGATTACCCATACGATACGTGGCTCCATCATATCGAGTTGTCCGGTGTAATTACCTTCGGAAACAAAACGACTAGATGAATAAAACTGCTACTCCATGTTTGTTGCGTTGCAGCATACATTCCTTCAAAATTTAAGGCATGAAATCACCATGGTACACCATAACAAATATTTTCACTAATCCATAGGGGTTTTTTTTTTGTTGGGCGTAAAACCACTGCGTCCACTGAGTTGAACTTTTGTTAAATGCCATAGGGGTTTGTAAGCTTCAAGTTGAGAATCGCTTTGATAGAAAAATAAACAACTCGAACGAACAAAAACAAAAAAAACGTAATATTACATAAGTTATAATGAAATTTCGATTATACGGAAAGAAACGTTGTAAAACACTTTGAGAGATACTCTCTCGATTTTATTGACTTTTGTTATCAAAAATGGATTCAGCACCCAAAAATTACCTTAACATGAGGATTTCAGTCAATTTGGGAAACAGTTTAGGTTTTGTCCGACTTTTGTTTGGACAGCCGCCGCTGTGAGCAGGCTGCTTTCAGTTTCATCCGATAACTAAGAGCTCGCTCGGCATCGATACATGGTCGTTTCGGAGGATTCTTCGTATGTTCGAACTTAACGCGCTTCCAAAATCGGCGCATACGGTTGGCACTTATACACAATAACCGAATAGCAGAACGTATTGGAATATGCAGAAATGTTACTTCGGAACACAAGGTGCGGCAGAAAATAATGCGAAAATGTTCAAACTTGAGTGTTGGGTTAATTCGTGTAGATAGTGACTAATTTCTGTCGAAAGTGTATTTGTTTATGTTTACTTTCAAATGATGCATCCAAACATTCTATTTGTTTTATTGCAAATTCTTCGAAATGTTCGCGAAAGAAATGATCACCAGTTTGTTGCTCGCCCAGCAGAAGCCGAAACAGATTGCCAAGGTGGTAGGGTGCCATTTGGCAACAGTTTACCTCATAAAAAAAGCCCTGCAGTTTGGTCGTAAGCAGCGGAAGCCGAGAAGCCGACATCCGCGCTTTGCACGCACGCCGAACGTGATCAAATCGGTCCGTGCACAAATTGTTCGCAACCCGGTGCGTTCCATAAGAAAACTTCCAAAGAAGCCAATATATCGGAGAAATCCATGCGGAGAATCACCAAAGAAGACCTGCATGCATCTTCCAGAGCCAGATTGAAACGCCACTTGATTACGGACCGGGTCAAGGAAATACGAGTGAGTCGTTGCAAGAGATTGCTTTCCTTGTTGAAGAAGGAAAAAATGATAATCCTGTTCTCCGACGAAAAGCTTTTCAGCATCGATGCTGTGGCCAACAGCCGCACGGACCGGTTCATTTCACGGCAGAAAATGGAACACGTTCCGGAAAAAGTGAAATTCAAATTTCAAACCAAACATCTGGCCGGTATCATGATGGTGCCCGACCAGAAGCGTATAACATAAACATAACAAAACTATAACAAACCTTGTTAACACTAACTGATTATGATATTATTTTGTTAAAAACATTTTCGTCTGCATAATTGTATAACATATTTATAACAAATTAAGATATAATGCCCTGGGAGACACAATCTTCGTAAAGAAATAAATTAATTCTAACACTAGCTGATATGATTTAGCTTCATCGTAACAAAACTGTTACAAAGTTTGTTTTGTTTTTGTTATATCTGTATCATAGTTTGCTATAATTTTGTTACCTCTTGAGGATTGTTTGTTACAATTTCTGTTATTTTAACAACATCCGCGATCTGAATTCTAACAACCGCTATTATAAAAACAGCGTAACTGAATAACAAAACCTGAAATAATTTTGTTGTTTCCTTCTGGTCGGGTGGCGTCCAACGGTTTGAAAGTGCCGCCTGTTTTCATTGATGCTGGAGTTAAAATCAATACCGAAGTGTATATCTGTATTTTAAGGACCAAGTGCTTCCCTGGGTGAAGGCCAACTTTTCCGAGGACCAAAACGTTGTCCTACAGCAGGATGGAGCGCCGTATCACACATGCAATTGAACCCAACAATGGTTGAACGATAACATGAAGTTTTGGCCGAAGGATTTGTGGCCCCCTAGCAGTCCAGATTGAAGCACGAGCTTGCAAAACATCACACCCTAGTGTGAACTACGTGTGAGCTACGGAGGACTACGTTCTAAAGGCATGCTCAAGCTTCCGGCGTCGGCTCGAGGATGTTATTAATAAAAATGGAGGTCACATTGAATAAATTTGTTTGAAAGGACTTTATAAAGATAACTGCACTCGAAAATGTTGATATTATTGCTTGATTTAGTTGAAAATGGGATTTGAAAGAAAAAGAACAAGTTTTCGCATTATTTTCTGCCGCACCCTGTATCTGGTTCGAGAACCAAAACATTGTTCGTAATAGGGAATTTCTTTATGTTTGCTGGAACACAACATTCTTTGAAATTTTCCAACGATTGATAAATATGTACGTTAAATATACTCATCTCTTATTTGTAACAGTTTGAATATTTGTGTAAATAAAATGGCAGTCGTATAAACCTCTAGTTGATAATAGCAAAAATCTCAAAAGTAAATCAATCAAGAAGAGATCGGATTCCAAATCGGTAGCCATTTGTAAATTTTGCACAATGGTTAAGGAATGTCCCGCAGCCAAAACTAATACTGTTGTAGTCATCGCTGGCTGCCAATTGGTAAGAACTTGGGAAATAATGTTAGATTAATTCAAATCGAATAAACTCTCTCAAAATTGAATTTGTCGTCCTGAAAAGGACGGATTTGAATTGGTCCACATTTGAATTTAAACCTTCTGGGTCTAGTTAGCCTCGAGTCTAAATTTAGCCTGCAAATAAAATTTAGATAGAAGACTAACGCTAGACTGATTTGCCAAATGTGGACAATTCAATCCGTCGCTTTTCAGGATGCTCCAGTTTTGAAGGATTTATTCGATTTGGTGTCTAACATTATTTCCCAAGTTCTTACCAATTGACAACCATTATTTCAACATTAGTTTTGGCTGGATCGACAACCGTGTGCCAAATTACGATGGCTACCGATCTCTTCTTTGATTGATTTACTTCAATTTTGTATTATCAACTGAAGGTTATACGACTGCCATTCCTTACACAGAGCTATTCAGGCATTACAAATGAGATGAGTATATTTAACGTACATCAGTCGTTGGAAAATTTCGAGAGATGTCTTCAATGAAACATCAAAGTTCTATTACAGACAATGTTGTTCTCGAGCCGAATACTGGTACGGCAGAAATGTCAGAAGCGTTTTCCTTAAATCCATTTTCTTCGTCAACGTAATATCAACATTTTCAGTGGTATACATAAAGTCAACAAACAAATGGTGACTAATGTAACCTCCATTTGTAACGTCACTCAATGACAAATATGACATGCCTTAGGCAATGTCCTCAGCTGCTGCATCAACACTTTAGAGTGTGATTTTACTGGCTCGTACCTATAAAACTAATATCGTTCAACCGTGACAGGTTAATTACATGTGTGGCTGGCGCTCCCATCTGCTGTGAGACAACGTTTTAGTCACCTCTGGAAAAATGGCCTTGGCTTGCCCAGTCCTTAAGATATACCTTCATTGTGTTACAACTCCAGCATCAATGAAAACAGGCGGCACTCAAACCGTTAGTTTTGCCAGAGGAAACCAACAAGATATTTCAATTTTATTATTCAATTGCAGCTGTTTCTAATAGCGATGATATTCATTAAAATAACGAAATTATGACAGAGCAATCCTCAGATGGCTAAAAATTGGCAAACTATGTCTGTAAAAACAAAGGCAAGAGCTGTAACTGTTTGATAGTAAATCATAACTAGTGTAGAACCAATTTATTTAACATTCTGAACTAATATCTCCCAGGTATTATATCTTAATTTGTTAGCAAATATGTTATGCAATGCAATTGAAAGTATATTTTTAACAAGGTATATATAATCGTTAGTGTTAACAGGTTTCATTATAAATTTTGTTATCAACATGTTATGCGCTGCAGTGTATCAGTTTGAAATTTGAATTTCACTTTCAGAGACGTGAAATGTTGCGGATCGTGAAATGAACCGGTCCCGTAAACTGTTAACCCACAGCATCGATGCTGAAAACTTTCGTCGAAACAGGATTATCATTTTTCCTTCTTCAACAAGGAAAGCAATCTCTTGCAACTGACTCCCTTCGTATTTCCTTGACCCAGTCATAATCGAAGCGTTTCAATCTGGCTCGTTCAGTGCAGGTAACTCTTTGGTATTCTCCGCGTAGTTTCTCCGATATGTGGCTTCTTTATGTTCTTATGGAGCACTTTGATTACAACGGTACGGACTATTCGGCGTCATTAAACATATGCAGCCTCTCTGTGGGAGCTTTATGAAATTAAAATATTGCCAAATGGCGCCTACCGCCTTGGCAATCAACAACAAACTGATGATCATTTCTTTCATGACATTTCGAAAAATTTACAGTAACAAATAAGAGATATTTGGATACTTTGAAAGTAAACGTAAAACAAATCACTTTCGACAGAGTGAATCTTTATCTACGCGAATTAATAACCCCTTCAAGTTTTGAACATTTTCGCGTATTTTCTTACTTTCCCGAGTAACATAACATTCCAGACCGTTGCTGATGAACATTGTAAGTATGACCATGCCATTTTATCTGGATTCGAACATACGAAAAATTCAGAACGTATGTAATGGATGAGACGAAACGTACAAACCAATCCAAACAGAAAGTCAGATACATTCAAACTCTACAAGTGACTGAAATCCTCGTATTCGTGGTGGGTGCTGAATCCATTTTTATGGCAAAGTCAATAAAATCGAGAATACAAGTGTTTTACAGCGTTTCCTTTTCAATATGGTCAATTTCATTATAATATGTAATGTACGTTTTTTTGTTTTGTTCGTTCGAGTTGTTTGACCCTGCTATCAAGCATTCTCAACTGGCTTACAAACCTATGTTGTAACAAAGTCAACTCAGTGGACGCTGATACGCCCAACAAAAACCTAATGAATTAGTGAAACATGGTCTTCTGCATCAATTTCATGTAAATTTTGAAGGAATGTATGCTGCAGCAACAATGGGGGCAGTTTTATTCATCTGTCGTTTTTGTTTCTTAGTTAATGTATTTTGGACGCTATTTTTGCACTCTGTAAAATCAAACGAAATGTCAAAATGAAGTGTCTCTTTGATTATAATTATTTAGTTTCTTTATTATTGTAGTTATTTGCCATTGGCTAGTTCGTCGCTGACATTAAAACCAATGTTACGTTTGTACTTTATTTATCTTAGTAGGAATTTTCTTCAAAGAAAACACATGCTGGATCCGTGTATACTGGATCCGATGTACTTTGTACAGAATCTGCATTTTTGTTGCTTGATATGTATTTATGCACTGAAAATCTTAGTTGGCATTGTTTACAGATATTTACAGTAACCTCAAATTTGGTTGAAGAAAGATTCAATCATGAAGTGAACTATTATAACTTGTGAATGTGGCTGCTTTCGAGATCAGTTAATTATCGATTTGAAAACAGCTTTGTGGCATTTCAGTGTGTTATTCTAATTATGTATCAGCATAAAAACTGCCGTGAATATCAGTCAGCTAACATTACAGCAACTGCATATGCTGTGCCACGCAGCAGCTACGCATTCTTTGCAGGCCTGGCAAGAAGAATCATAAATGCAACAAATATAGGTCCCTCAATATGTTGTAATATTGCTTATGAGCTAGGCTTCAGCAAATAGATGAAAACGCTCATATGCAAGTAGTTCCAACTGATACCAAGCAGCGTTTTTTCCAAAATGATTTCTTCAGTAGGCTGGAATCTACACATCGACAAACCGAAGTTACAGATTTAACACTATTTTGCAGGCCACTGAGACTCTTCAGATATTACAGGAGTTGATTTACGCTAATTCTACGGTTTTCAGGCTTTGTTGACTAACAGTGAAGAATGTTCAGACATGAAGGCCTAGCAGCTACTGCATTCGGGGAAGCTATGAGGTGACTACTGATCAAGTACAGTCAGAAAAACACTGTAAATCGTGAGCTATTTAAAATCAGGTAAATTTCTTTTCAATTCAATTAATAAAATTCAAGGCATACAAATCAGTCTCCAGGTACTACGCTGTTCCTGCCTATCGAACATGCCTTCTATGACAGCTCTTCATACTTGAACTTTTAGCAGATCATAACAGTTTTTGGTCTTCTTTGGGATTCCGCTTGTTGTCAGCGCAAGTATTTCTTCAGTTGGGCGGAGTTCTTATCATGAGAACCACTGCGTTCTCTTGGCGGCGATACCACTCCATGTGCCTTTTACCATGTGGATGTAATCCAGCCAGAAACAATTGCGGAACAACCAGGACTCTTCAGGAAGTGGCGGACGTTTTGACCAGGCAGCAGCACCACAAATTCTTGTTGAGCAATCAGGCTTATGAAGATGCTGCTCAGCCGCAGGTACAGATGGCTTCTGGAAGCCAGATGACTTCTTTGCGGGCACTTGTTGACAGTTTCGTGTGCTAGTATCTGCTACCTTTCCGCTTTCACTTTGCCGTATGTCCTGTAGTCGGCGCGACGGCAGGTCGTCGTCAGCCACTGCGCATCGTCGATAATACGACGAGATCGCGCTTTGGCAAATCGTGTTGTTGTCATCTCGCGATTTAGATCCTGCAACTCTTGGCAAGTCGAGCAGTCAATCTGTTACGGCCCGATACCCGGTTATATACGCAACTGACTGCGGCATCTCGTGAGGTTTCGCTTGAAACCGGCATCTCGCTGTCGTCTCAGCGTATCCAGTTTTCCTACGTCAGACTTCCTGGCTGTCGACGACATTTCTAATGCTGTCGTGCTGGCGTTCGTTGGCAACTGCTTGATCTACCAACTTCGTGCCGAAGTAACTGGACACAAATTTAGTTATGTTTGACAGCTGAAAATTAATTCCAAGATGAAATAAGGTGTCTTCGCCTATGATGAAGTGTTTAGGATTTTTTAAATGCAGATGAAGAATACGTAAGTGATGACAAATTTGACCGTATCTACGGATTGTTATCGCATGCCAATAACCGTTCACAAATTATTGATTCATGGAAATAATCACGTCATTCGTCCCAATCAAACTGGATATCGAAGTATGAACAAAATGATGAAGAATGTGAAAATTATACATATAAAGTCTCGTATATTAAACATATTTTCGTGGCTCTAGGCAAACATTGGTTTGCATCAGATCATGACTAAACACAACTGTTCAAAAACCGAAAGTGACTTTCAGACCTTGAAATTTGTTGATTTTGAATGAAGTATCAATGGTACCTTAAGACAGCATCTTATGTACGTAAACTATTTTGTTATATTACATAGATTTTTCGCATCTGTAAGTTTTGCAATTTTCACAATGACATTCGTAATCCTTACAGATTTTATTTTAGATATCTGTAAAATTTACCCGGATTTCGGCAAATTTACCGGGAATCCGTAAAACAATTACCGAACGTTCAGCTTCAGGCCAGAATTCAGCAAACAACGAATTTCTGTAAAATATCTGAGTAACTGTATGCTAAAGTTACATATGAAACTGCCAATATTTTAACCTTGGAAGCTACTCACTTCTAATCAGTATTATGTATTTTAATGGATAACAACTGAGTAAATTCGAAAACAAAGCAATCTTTGATGCATACACAGGAAATCATGGCTGAAACTTCATGAGATTGCCAAATGTGAGCTCCAACCGTAGCAAAATGTTGGGCCTAATTACTCAATATTCAATTACAGTGCGGCACAATCAGGTATACGAGATTGGTTTGTTTGTAATTTGAATTTTATCTCAGCTCACGTTATAGTTTCTGATTGACGACTGATTTCACTCGTGGCATCAGCATAGTGAATATAATGAACTACTTTACTGTTTGTACATTTCTCTATATATTTTTCTAATGGAAACAAATGAAAAAATAAAATCAATTCTACTCCATGTAACAATGAGACAATCCAGTAGAGATGATTTTCCTGGGATGCCTACTATGGACCTTTTCCGGGCCATTTCAGCAGACTGTACATCAAACATTTGTAAACAACTAGCTGTTATTTCTTCTATCTTCTAATTTCAATGTAAGAAAATTTTAAAAATATATTAAAATGTGAAAAAGATGCTATTATCTTGAAATGACTTCGTGATAGCAAGACTGTAACATTTGGAGGTAAATGCGGTTTTCTGAGTCAGCATCATTGGTGTCATGCATCAGTATTCAGTGGCTACAGAAAATCGGAATCATCAATGATCACGATGGTGGGAAAGGTTGATAAATATCACAAAGCTAGGAAAACAAAACATGAAAATAAAGATCTCGGCCTCCGTCCCTACAGCTGAGACGCTGAAGGTATCCAGCTCAAATTAATATCAGCAAACAGATGACCATCTTCAGTGCAAATGCATGGCGAAGAATACTGAAAATAAATTTTACTATCTGGCAAGTCCTAACGATGTGGGGTCTCACGTGTACAACCGAACTCTGCCTTGCAGAAAGTGGGCGTCAAATGGTGAAATAAACAGGCAGTTTAATGGCTTTATCGACCTCGATGGAGTTTTCGAGATTTTGCTTCAATCAGTTGAAGTTTTGCTTGGTAACTGTAAATATCATTAATTATTGACTTTAATTCCCAGAGCAGGCCTGTACAATCTATTGCATGGCTCGGAATGTGATCTCAGCTGGTCAAGACATGTCAGGCGCAACACAATCGTAACCCTCGGCATGCCTAACATTCAAGCCAGGGATAATCAGAATTTCTGGAAAGATCATGATTCACAACATATACTCACTTATGCTAACTAGCGTCCTAGAGCACGTTACTTCTGGCGAAACTAACGAAATCGGCCATTTAAAGTAATCATCTACCGTCGTGTTACAAACGCAGGCCCACTGATTTTCAATACCAGATCTGCCGGTTACAACCCCAAGGAAAGACAGACAAATTTTGTCAAGTGACATCTGGTAACCAGCCAGCTGCTCTGGTGATTCCCTGGCTGGGTTTTAAATGTTGTTACAGGCTAGCAGCGTAGGACTGTCATTAAGACGAAACTGCGTGTATCACCGCCATGTTTTAAAGATATTGGTCGATGTAATTTCGCGTTAAAATCGCGCAAGGCAAGCAACCCTTGTTGACGGGCCTCAGTCAAAGGCCCCGGTTCGTATTGCATCCGTGTTTCAAATCGCGTGAAAATAAGACAGGCTTTAATCGAGACGCAAATTGCTCGAAAGCAGCACATCGATGAGATGGCCCTGTTTCAGTTCTGGTGTAGCTGACAGCCCATAAGTAAATTTGGCGTTGGAACGACTAGCTGCTACCCTCTTTCAAGATGACAAATATGACGCATGTGTCAAAATGGTGTGTCATGCAACCCTGAGTCGGCCTTCGAGCTTCATCAACTAGAGCTAATTTGATGTTTTGCCACGCTTTCAGTAACCTCTTCAAATATGCTACTTGATGGCATTTGCGGTGCGTCCGTCGACGCAGGTCTGACACCCGCGCGTCGTTCGCGTTGAAAATGCAATCAATGGTCGCGACAGCGTAGTGATGACGTTGTTTTGCCGACTCGACTGCGCATCACCACCGATCCGTCGTTGTTGTGAAGCAACTTTAGCGTAAGGTCAATCGTTTATTTGAACCATCGCCCGTATTATTAAATACCGTGTGCATGTGCAGGCCAACTACAATACCCACCGTCAATAATACTGATTTACAAATTTGTAAAAGTGTTTTCAGTGGCGGTTCCAGATCGGAAGTCAATGAATGCATATTCCATTGCAGGCGATTGATCGTAATATGTTTATGATAGATATTTTATTCAGATTGACGATCCCCCTGATTGAAACTGTTCGCTGAGTGAACTGTCTTCAAGTCGCAGAGACACCAGTAATATAAACAATTCTATTGTAATGTTAACACCAAGTATTCCCCTTTTTCGATTGGATGTTTATAGACATGACGTCATGATTTCGTTCAGTGTCAAATGTGTTGAACTGCTTCTTCATACAGCTCCACCACTGGCAGTAGAGCCGTCAATTTTATTCTCTCCCCGTTCGATCATTCCATGCGCGATATTCCTGTATGGCAGGCGTGCACATAATTATGGATAGGTAAGATTACCAGAGCTACAGTTATAAACGGAAACTAGTTCCTACTCGCCTCCGCTGTGATAACTCGATGAATACGATAGTGACCGGAGAACATGGGCCCGGGCGATCATGATGAACGATAGGCCTTCGAGAATAATGTGCAGATCCGCCGCCTTCAGACACGTAACAGGGATTGAATATTTCTTCAGGAATACCGTTTGTACGTTTGCAGCTTCCCGCCTGGGCGGCTGCATGGGTAAGCAGAACTGGCTGGTCCAATACAACATTCGTTTGCGTATGCAATCAACAACGGCGGCGCGTGCTGCGGTTCCTTCCATTCTACTGAATAGAAACAAACGTAGTTTACTGTCTCATTCTCGATGACGCTGTCTATTTGGTGAGGAACAGCCTGAAACAGCCACACATAGTGAGGTTGACAACTTTAAGCATACTTGATGAAAAAACCATTGAAGTGTTACTAAGTCATCTGCAGATACTGCTAGTAATTAGAAAGCTCAATGATCATGCAAGACTGCAACGTAATCTATTATTTCCGGGCCCCCTCAGGTATTGGACGCTAATTTAGGGCGGTTTCTTGCGCGATTGTACACTGATTTGACAGTATTACGTTTTCGGTAAATCAATGAAGAAGAGAAGATCTTGAAATGATCCTTATGACGGAAAATCATTTAACTGATCTGGTCGTTGCTCAATCTCGGATTCGTTAATCGTCAGCATGCAGATTTTTTAAATACAAACTTGGATGTAATGCAGTGCTGCATGGCAAGTGGAGAATGTAGGCGCTGAAGTTTGTCTGAAAATTAAATTAATCTACGGGAAAAAATGAAATTATAGTCAACAGGGTCTTGGGATTCTCATATTAATGTTTTGACTTTCTTCTCTAAAATTGCAAGAAATTGCATCTAAACGAAGATTGATTTTTATGGATCAGATAAAGACTTATTGTATCCAGTCATTTGTCAAGTCAACTTTGTTTAAATCCCATTTGTTATTCCGAGTTAAGGTCACAATTTTCTACCAGTGTCTACCAGAGGTTAGCTGTCAGTGAAGAGAATTCATCTACGCTCAAAACCTGCCTCTCTCATTTTGTTACTTGCTGATACCTTTTTTCTCACGGAAAAGTTACTCAATTTCATCGTGCAGTGGAACGAAAATAATTGATGGGATTGTTCCACTTTTTACGCAGAACTGTGTAACCTTTCCGTGAAGGTAAAAGGGACAGTACTGCTGAAGCGAGAGAGAGGCAGTTTTGAGCTCGTGTATCCCAACAACCAAATGTCGTTCATTTGAACTGCAATTTCCAAAATGTCATCGCGATAGTAGAACTTGTTTGTATCATTTCGCATTCGTTTGCACAGGCTCAATCGAATCAACTTTACAGGCAGCCATGTTTCCATATGTATTTACATCAGTTGTCCACTAAAGCTAAAGTCCGGGCATCTTCGTGCAGATCTTCTGTTGGAACAACTCTATGTGACTTGCATCAGCAAAACTTGAATCGGGCAGCTAAAACAGGCCCGCATTGTGTTACCCTCGCAGGTGTTTTATGTTTTGTTGTTAAACTCATGCTTTTGTCATCTTGTCAAATGCTTGAGCGATCTAGAAGATCTTTTCATAAATCGCAGATTTTCACAATGTCTTTGCCGTTGGTTGTGTCAAATGTTTTGCGGTAGCTGGTCGTTAGACCAGACTGGCGAGAACATTTAACGCTCAATTTCGTCTGGGAGTTCGACTGAAAGGTAGATGTGGCTTGCATTTCGTTAAGACTACATTGGCTTCAATGCAGATTTTCCCTGTTAACGGAAAAACAAGAGTCGAAACGAAGATGATTCACGTCCTTGAACCCCGAGAGTTTTGGGTCAGAAGAACGACCCTGACAAGCTCCAGGAAGCTTTGAGGATTTTTGGTAGCCCATTCTCAAGGGATTTAGAAACATGAGCATGGCGATCGGTCTCGTTACCTGAGTGAACCTTTGAAGGATTGACATTGTGTAGAGCAATTCACGTATCCTGTCAAGACAAACGAAGGTAGCCCAGTTTAATGGAAATTACTAGTCATTTCTTCTCATTTCTAGTTAACATTTCAAGGATTTTCACCAATTTGGGGCTTCTAGATGTTCGAGCATCTTCTGACTCAGACAATTCTGGACAAATCGCAAGCATCATGCCACTGCTCGAGAAGGGCCGAATTGGTATCTCGAAGAAAGGCACTATACGTCTGGCCATTTTTCGGTTAAAAATCTGAAATTTTAGTCATTGATTGATGTTGCGCGAAAACAACTGACAGTCTCAGTGACACTGAGCCGATATTTTTCTTGTTCTGAACCCTGCCTTGTAATCGTTATCAAGGCACTGTACCAGTTTTTCAAAATGATGCAAGAACTAGATCCATTAAACTAAATTTAATTCAGAATTGCTTGGTCATTTTTGGTATGGTGGTCCAAATGACAACCCCATCACGATTAAGACCATCATTGAAGATGCCCTTGAATTATAAATTGAACCGCCATGACAATTTCAGAAGCTATGCGAAATATGGGCCCAGCAGATGGGAAGATGGTAGGAATTGCGACGCGGTTACCTGTTGCCGCCCTTTAAATTCTAATGTATCTCTTTCTTTCATAACTATAACATGAATATCCTTTTGACTTGAAGAATTTTCACGAAAAAAACACACATACGACAAAGATCTAAACTAGAAATAAACATACAGGATTAAACAAACTGCAATCTTTGATTCATTTTAGTAAGAAGCACTAAATAGTTTCTGTAACTCTAGATCCACAAAAAAGCAATTACACAGTATAAATGAGCGTTCAAAACGGTAGACTCAGTAGTAAACATTCAAGATAAGCCATGCATTAGAAAAAGAGAAGAAAAACAAAGAAAGAAGGAAAGAAGTCTCAGCCCATTGAACTGAAAATCCATGTTCTAAAAAACCTTCGCGAAATTTAGTCTGTAGATGGAATTTTGAATAATTCCTGGCTCAGTGCACACGAAGAATAAAATGATCTGGGGCCAAGACGAGGTGAAAATGGTAAATACTAAAAATATCTCGATTTGCAAGCCAACTAAACGATCAGTAAACTGTTATCACGACTGGGAATATGGCATTGAAGACAGGTGAACGTTCTTTCAGATTTTCTTGATTATGCTACCTGGCGGTGAGTCAGCAGGGGATTCATTAATCCGTATAATAAAACGTACAAACCACAAAGCAAACAACGAAACGGATCGGCAAACGGCAATTTTGGTAGTTGTTTTGAAATTGGCTGCAATGTATCTAGTGGGTTTGGTTTGGATCTGAACTGTTATCTTTTCTGACAAAACAGACCTATGACAGCTAAACCACAATGATAACGGCAGCTGGGCGACAGCAAATCCCGTCTGAATAAATATAACGTCAGGAAAAAGGCTGAACGAAGTGTTCTATTTGTACATATCGATAATTTTTAACCGCGCTGTCCAACCGCATTTATTATCGTCATATCATTGGGTTTTGAATTCCATAATCGCTGCTGTGGTTTATTGTAGCGATGTGGCAAAATAATGAATCTGCCAGGTGCGGTATTGTAACTACCGCTGGATCCACCTACGGAGCGAAATTAATCGGGCGGGAGATCGGTGCGAAAGGCCAGGCGGTCCAAAAAAACCCGCCCCAGACGTATAGCGAGAAGCAGAAGCCAGTTTATGTCGACATTCTCCATGGACCAACAATCAGCCTGAATCGCGGATTGGTGTTGCTTCGTCATTTGTAAAAATTAACGGTCCGGAAAGTAAACCTTTTTCGCCTTTTTTCATCTTACGTCATTCCTTGCACTTTGGTGCATACGAATCTTTGGTTTTTTGTTTTGATTCAACAGTTGTTTTGACGAATATTTTGGTGTGTTCATGTGGTTTCATTATTAAATGATCAATAGCAGCTGAGGACTACGTTTAACAAGGGTGTGCTATCACCAAACTCTCCAGCCTCTGCTTGACTCGTACACATTACTTTTGATGTACCAACGATGGAATTCTTGACCGTTCAGATTCAGTTGTTTCCCACACACACACACCCGTTGGGTGTATGGGTTATCAGACATCTCTTGATATGGGCGATGGTTCATCGTCTGTTCGCTCATTTTCGTCAGCATTTCGTATAAAGATTGGAGACCGTGATTTGCTGTCACATTCTTGCTGCTGGATTGTCAGGTCGGTGCCTACTGAACTTTTGTCATTTGCTCAGTTGTTTGATGTTGTCTTTTTTTCATTTTAATGTCTGTTGTATTTTTTTTTCCAACCGGTTTAGCGTTTGGCGCAACACCCAATGACGTCTTCTGACGCAGAAGATAAATTGTCGGTTGCGGAATTCCGGTTCTCGATTCGAACGAAGTGACAAAGAACATATCCCAAGTGGATGTCTTATGTCTTTAACTACATATGTATTTGTATGTCTTATTTTTGTAACAACAATCCCCAAAGGTCCATTTGAGAAAAGCTTCAGTGAATGCTTCCGAGCGGTCTTCCGTGTCCTTCCAACCAATTGCCAAAGTTGCGTGCTTCAATGCTACCGTTAGAGATGCATGCGTACTAATTGAACAATTTTTTCTTTTTAACGTGATATATTTTGCTCGTGTCCGCGCATTCCAGCGACTCCAGCGTCTGATCCCGTCGAAAAATTTTCCGGTAGGTCTACGTATATCCCTCCGTTGCGTCGAGGATTTCACTCCATAATGGCCTGGAGTACCGAAGGCAAATCAAGTTATTTGATGGATACGGAAGAAATTGGAGCCGTAAGTCCTTGATTTTAACCGTGGGGGCCGTTTTCCAGCGATTGCTTCGCCGCTCAATAACGCGTGCTTTCGCTGATGATGGTTGTATTCTTTTCGAGTGGTCCACGAAAAATTATGCCTTAATGATATAAAACCGACGCCAAAATTTTTCCGACGCTCGTGCTGGCTTCAGTCCATTGCCGGGCACTCATTCTGTTCTTTGGTACTGTATAATAGTGGATCCGGTTGTCGAGGTGCCAGCGTATGACATTTGGACGTGCATAAAACGTAAGGTCTGATAAGAATATCTCAATTATGCACAGTATACAGCAAATTTCACAGCGATCGATACCCAGGAAAAATTACATCCGATTTTGGTCGAAAGTTCT
>JASCZW010004714.1:0-38842 GCA_034211315.2 Aedes japonicus | reverse complement strand
AATTTTCTGATGGTTCGCTACCGATCCCAAAATCAAAGTGTAATGCGGGGTTTCGTCATTGTGGCGGAGGCTTGTCATATACTAGCATTTCTCGCGTAGCATTTGAAAAGGGGCCTTGTTTCGCCCAGGGTTTGACGACATGACAAACGTATGAAAACCAAACGGACTACTAGGGTAACCGGATATAATGTTTGCCTAGGCCAGACCCTCTTCACTCTAAAACTTTCTAAGTTTTAGGGACAGATAGCAGCACCACTTTCATCGCCAACGAGAAAACATTGAACCACATTGATAGACAAAACAAACACATACATATTCATGCCCAAACACGTACAGCGAAAAGCAAAGTTATGTCGTTTTCGGTTTTAAACCTGGGCCAGGTCTGACTCTGACTCGCAATAACCGAACGAAAACGGATCCAGAGCAGGGTTGCCACATGCACAGATTTATCTAGATTGACACAATTTTTTTCCAATTTTTCATACAGATTGTTTGTAAAGATTACAGATTTTTTAGATAAACCAAGATTTGTAAGATTTTTGACAATTGTTTGTCCAATCAAGAACCTCAAATTTATAACTAGAATATGAGAAGAAAGACTAGCCATTTCCATTTATTTCCAACTACCTTTATTGCTTATTTTGACAGATACGCGTATTTCGTCTACAATGTGCAGACTTTTTTAATGTCGTGTACTAATACTATTTTTTTCAAATTTTAACATGTGTACATTTTAAGAGCCAATTTGTTTTACCAATTCTACTTTCATTGTGCTGTTTTAGGCCCATGAAGCAAAAGAAAACAATTGCCACTGACAACAACGATCAATAGCAAACTAGCGATTTAAAATTGGCACACTGTTGTAGAACTCCTTGGTCCCAAGTGCCCCTGTCACCTAGCACCTTGCTACACATTCTTCCGCTTCTCTGTACCTAGGACAGGACCTGCCAGCTGTTAGTGCAAAAGCAAGACCATTTACCTGTCAAAAAAGACCGTTTTTAATTGGTCGCTTTGACAACCGCCTCTACCGCCTCCGTCGAGTTATGTTACAAGCAGGCAGTTTGTTGTTGGTTTGGCGGTGTTGCTAGTAGTCACTGCTTTTTCACCTCTTTTGTTTGTGACAACTAGAACAAATGCGGAAATAAAAGTACACTTTTGCAGTGGTTTATTTTAAATCTGTTCGAAATGTAGTGCAAAGCGATAAATTGTGGTCGCAGTAACGTGTCACATCCGGGTCTCCATTTCCATCGGTTCCCGAGATATCGTTCGCCGAGAGTGGGTGAAGGCCTGCATTGGGAACGCAAGCGAGGAAGACATTCTCTTGCTCAAGCTTTCTCCCCACAGCAGAATTTGCAGCGTAAGCATCAATTCAGCATCAAAAGCATGAAATTCAATGAAACCTTATCAATTAACGTTTAGTTTGACGCAGCTTCATTTCCAGAACGACAAAAGAAATTTTTTTATTTACTTTATTTTCAATGGGATTACTGTGTAAACATATCTGGAAACATTGGAGCGACCTTCGTATCATAGCAATCATAAATTCATAAGAGGTCATCTCTCTCTAAGCTGGCAGGTCCTGTCCTAGCTCTGTACAAGAATCTTTGTTTTTGTTTCGAAAGATCGTAGTGTGCGGGGCGCGAAGTGAGACGTGAAAAAAAATTCTCTTGTCATTTTTGCTCCGTTTTGCTTTTATTTTTATTTTTATTTTGTTTTTTTTTAAATGTCGGTCATGAAGTGCTCTCCGGAGTGTGCTTCCATTGATTATTGCGGGAGTGCCAACCAACCACCATACTTTGTGCGTTGCCCCAACGGTGTCCTTGCTACGGATGTGTGTGCCTTGCTCAATGGCCTGCGATGTGGTTCACTTGTTTCTATGAAATCTAGCATATGAAGTTTTTCGACAATGTTTCAAAGTAATTATCGGCTGGACTTAATTCTGCGCTTCGGATAATTCGGATAATGAATAAATTGTGCGATAAAGCGATACCCGTTTTGTCAGTCTTCAGCTGGAGGTTATGGTCATTGCTCGATGTTAGTTGCCTGATCGAGCTTTTTCGGGCTAGTTGCTTGATCCGACACGTAATTAAAAGGAATTCAGCTAAGTACTTTTTACTTTTTATATTTTTGATATCAGTAGAGGTTTAGTTCCCTTAACGTTTATTGTGCAAGGGGGGGGGGATTTCTTTAATCATACATAATTTTTTTGACCATTTGGTTCAATCTAAAACTATTCACAAATCATAAAAATGTAAATGTGTGAGTGGAAGTGTGTATGTGTGTGCATGTGTGCGTGAGAGAGTGTGTGCCTGTATGTGTGTATGTGTATGAGCGTATGACTCTGTGTCGGCGCGTCCTTCCTCTCTTTTCAGAAAGCGAGTAATGGCGCTATAACCATAAGCCATAAAAGGCTAGGACACGAGTTAGTGCTCATGTCCCAACCGCCAGTCAAGCTCTCACGCAAGAAAAGGCGCTACATTCTTGGATTTGGAGCTTGGATACAAGTGGAAAACGCCTGTGTGGACATCAAAGGAGTGCATTAACTTTCTTTGCTTCGTCACTTCCAACGACCTATATACATATGCTTTCTCGCGAAGGAAAGCCTCCCGCACAATCCCATCCAACTTCCAACTCCAGATGTCTATGAAGGTCGCATGAGTTCTCAGCATCTTCTTAAGTAGACATCTGATCAACACTTCCCTCCCATCCCTTGCTGATCATAAGGACCTGGCCAGGTGTTGTACAAAGAGAACGATGGATGAAGAGCCTGTCACACCCAAGGCAGCTCTTCTGGTGCTTCCATCGTCTCTACAAAAGCCAACCCAGGATTGTGTATGGTCGGAAAATGCTATGCTATGCTAAGAATCTTTGTTTTTGTTTCGATTCGCTTTGTGACTTTGACAGAATACATGAAAGGTTCTTCGATGTGAGATACATCTTTAGAGGTGATATATTAAACTTGGGACCGAACTTAAGAGCTATGTGCTGTCCAACAATATCCATTTTGTTCTTGACTAACCCAGCCCTGCTCACACAACAGTGACAGCTGACAGTCTGACAGTTAGTTTGTGTATGTCCCACAAAGTGATTTTTTCATAATTTTTTTTTAGATAATCTTATTCTTTTTCTATAGAATTTCCCAAAGATTCTATGAAAATTTCTCAGACATTCCTTGAGATATTCTTTCTGACATTATACACAGATAAAAAGAAACACTGAATTTTCTGCGTTATCTAATGCACATAAAGGGAATGCTAGATTTGGCTGAAAATAATGGGATATTTCATGTAAATTTAAGCCAGATAATGCCTGAATCTAGCCTGTTGTATGAAAGATTGCAAACAATATCGTTGTTTACGCTCTTTTGGCTTGGAATTACACGAGGGGAAATTTTACGCGCTTGTTAAAATTAATTATTTTTTTCTGTGTAGCTATTCTTCAGGAGTTTGTAGGCAATTCTCTTTCAGGAGTTTCTTCTGGCATCTCATCGGCAGCTTTCTTGTGATGATAAAAAGGGAAGGTCCATTAATTATATTACGAGTAATGGGGGGGGGGGAGGTGCTGCGAAAACATGACAATTCATACAAAAAAATGGATGGTTCATACAAAACCACTTGGAAAATGGGGGGAGGGGGGGCATATAAAGTCACTTTTTGCGAGACATAATTAATGGACGTTCCCAAATCCCTGAACATTTTTTGTGTTTCAATAAACATCTCCTGAGGATACCTCAAAGAACTACACAAAAACTATAAGATAATTCCTGAAGTAATTCTTGGAGAAAATCCTGACTGTTGGAACAATCTAAGAAGAAAATTTTATATCAATTACATATTCTCATTTAATTCTGAATTTAATATAGAACGCAAGAGGTTTTGTAGAATATTTTTTTTAAATTTGATGTCTGAAGAAATTTTAACATACAGTCTCCACAAAAATACTACAATAATTTCTTGAAGTATTCCGCTGGAGAAGTATTTTTCTCAATGTTCCTTGAGAAATTTTGCTTCAGAGATCTCTACAAAAAATACTGTTCTTTCAATTTAGAAGCATTTTTAAACATTCACGCAGTGGAATTTTGGAAAGTTAGAATAACACTCAGTGAAATAAACTATCGATATTCATAAGATTGCATTATGATTATGTGCTATAAGAAATCAGTATGAAATTCATAAATTTGCCTTATGAAATATAATGATGTTGAAAAAATAAAAATTTAGCAACCTGGATTCGAACCTTGAACGTTGAGGTTATGGGTCTAGTGACTTGCCCACTAGAATATTCAGAAAAGCTTAAAGACGTAAAAACAACGTCGTGTGAAACAAAATTCATTCATAAGTCAGCCTTATGGAGTTCCAAATCATCGTTCATAAGTTGAAACTTATGAAATTTATAAGATTTGGTTGAGTGGATGTTCTCGGTGGTTATTTTTGCTATGCAAAGCATAGTTATTTCGAACGTGATTTTTTGTTATCTTTAATGTAATGTTGCATTGCAAAAACTAATATGTATATTGCGAAATGGTAAAACAGTTGCAGATCGATGGTACCGATACAAAAAAAGTTGGAGAGCTTTCGATCAGATGGAGCATCGGTAATGATGGGTTCTGACCGACCCGTCCAGAAGCTGCTGAAACGTCACGACAGTCCCCATTATCAAGTGTACTACCTCCTTGAGGTAGCAGTTGATCCGTTCCGATATGATCCTAGGAATTCCAGAGTAGTTGGATCAAAGTATCTTGGAATTGAAGCCTTCAAAAGTTCTGCATCCATCTACCACCCAGATGGCTATCGTTGTAGGCAATTTTCAAAAGGAATTTGGAATGGTTTTCGGAACTCGATCTGCTGTGCTTCGTATACCGACCTGATCATTAAGCGCTCTGATCTGAACGAATCCAGTTCTGACTATCAAGCGAATTTGAAATGCTGTACACTTTGAAGGAGTTCTACTCGATTATAAAGCTATATCAGAACCTTTTTGAAAGCGGTGAGCAACAGGTCATCGAAATGAGTTTTGACTTTGAGACTTGAAAACTTGTTGGAGACAGCTCTGCTTCAAACGAGCACATGGGAAACAGGCTTTTCCCTTGCTAAGAATGTTCATTGTGAACTTTCTACTAAGTCCTGTACTACTAATTTCCTTTAGAAAGGATATCCGTTTTGCTGTGGTAGGGAATGTGTGTAGGGAAATTGATAAATACGATTAAGCCCTGTTGAAAAGACCGTTTTGTATCGGCAAATCACAATAAATGTGTTCTGATGAGTACATATCAGTTTAATTTTGCATTCAACTCATAAGCAATCACAATAAAAGAAATTCATAAGCATTCAGGCACCTGAAAAGTTTCCAATCTACTTTTATAGCACGAAGTTTGAAGCTAAGATTTTTGCCAAGATTTTCAGCAGTTAAGCACAGATAAGCTAGATTTTTTTGGCAAAAAATAGAGATGAGAACAAAATATAATGTGGCAACCCTGATCCAGAGTCGAGTCAGTATGATGATATAAGTGCAAAACATAAACATCAACAAACATAGACCTTTGATTTTGATAGTTCATGTTTGTGTTTTGGGGAAGGTCCATTAATATGTCACGCAATGGGGAGGGGGTTTGGGGAAAGAAACGTGACGATCCATACAGAACAATTTGAAGAGTCCATACAAAAAACGTGACAAGGGGGAGGGGGGTGGGGGTTGTAAAAGTCAATTTTGCGTGACGTTAGTAATGGACGTTCCCCTGGTGAATCCAGGCTGCACCTCGAAAAAAGTTGAGAGCGGGGGAATTCAGAGCGGATCCAGATCTGACCCGATTAAATAACGTTTTGACAGCTATTAGGGCGGACCTAGGGCGAACCCAGTTCCGCACTGGCAATAACCGAAAACGACATTAATAGCCTAAAGTTGCCATTTCCCCTCGAGTGTCGATTCGTTTCGTTGCTACTTGAAATGTATTTCCATAGCAGCTGCTCCAGGCCTATGACGAGGACCACTTTTTCACGTAGACAACATCTCAGCAAGCTCAGCTGTCAAAATGATGTCAACATTCTATATTGTGTTTGTTGTTGCCCGTTTACGTTTTGTCTGTTGTTGCTCGTTTTCGTTGTGCACGTCATACAAAGCAGAAAGATCGCTTTTTGTGGTGTTTCACACCAAAACAAACATCCAAAACAAATGATTAGACTTATATTTGACAGCTGACAGCGGGCCCAAATCAATTTGGACCCAGGACATCCTGTCTACTATTAATCACTGCTATTGATATAGGCTTGTCAATGGCCTGAAGAAAGATATGACAACCAACGAACAGTGGGCAAGAACTCTCGAGTACTTTTTTCAAAAGGACGTTAGTCACAAAATGTAAACAAAGGTGTTATTCGTGGCATGTTATTAAAAATCATGCATATATGCCCATATTTGTTCAACTTTTTGATGGATTATTTCGGAAAATTTTAATTAACTTTTTACAAAACGGTGTAAAATCACTTTTGCACTTTTTGGAAATAATGTTGATACGCCGCTTGTGTTGAAAAGTAACTATCGAATCATAGCTATATAATTTGAACGCCCCTTACCGACGTGTTTGTAATAGTCTTTATGCCACAAGGTTAAAAATTTAGATTATTTTAACTAAAAATTGTTTTTTTCAAGCAAAGATATTTTTACCACGTTTTGTTGCAGAAAAAAATAATACGTCGTTATGATAAGTTCGACGTATCAGTGTGAAATATGACAACTTGACGTTATATTTCGACGTATCAACATTGTCATTTGCAGAATGACGTATCATTTTGATGCAAGCAACATTCCATCTATCATACTGACTTATCAAAATGACGTATTATCTTTTTTCAAAATGAAACTTGAATTTTTAAGCAATTTTTAAGCACACTAATGTAATATTTTTTAACCAATGCACAGTGGGCAAAAATGGAACCAATATCCCATTAATTTAGACGGCGCAGGGTTGGAGTCCTGAAAAATAGCTTTTCTTATGGGAAAAAATGCGAAAAATTGAATGGTGTTGGTTTTATTCAGGGTTGACCATAGTAAGTGTCCCATTTTGCCCATTTCTCCCCTCATTTTGGATGCAAATTAGGTGTATTACCCTAAAACAGATATTGGTGCTATTAAATTGCATCCAAATGCACTGTAAATTTGCAGAAAAACCTGAAAAACTGAATGAAACAGATTTCACTTTGATCGGATGCCAGGAAGTGGTCCATATTGCCAATTTAACCCGATTCTCCCCTCATACTTGAATAAACTCATATACCATGTGGTTCGGAAGATCGGCGCTAGTAATATTACTCTCACTTGCGCTGTACTTATGTAAAAATGTCAGGAAAATAAAATGGGGAGGGGTTCGTTCAGGGTTGACCTCAGTAAAGGGTCCATGTTACCCGATTTCCCCTCATACTTGAATAAACTCATATACCATGCGGTTCTGAAGATTGGCGATAGTAATATAACTCTCACTTGCACTGTGCTTATGTAAAAAGTTCGGAAAATTGAGTGGTGATGGTTTCGTTCAGGGTTGACCTCAGTAAAGGGTCCATTCTACCCGATTTCCTCCTATAATTTTATAACCTCATATACCATGCCGTAAAATCATGAAGTTTGATGTGTCGCAAGCCTGGTTTTGGTATCGATTTGAATATGGCCTCTTTCCCGGAGGAACTCGGATCCCACAAGAGCTCTTTAAGTGGCCAGTATGGTCAGATACCCTCAAAATGTCCTCCGAAGAACTAGTTTTGCTAAATCCTGAAGTTTGGTTTGTCGCAAGCCAGGTTTTGGAAAATATTTGAACATGGCTTCTTTCCCGGAGGAGCTCGGATTCCGCAGGGCCTTCCTAAGTGGTCAGATACTCTTAGAATGTCCTCCGAAGACAAAATTTTGCAAAATCATGAAGCTTGATGTGTCGCAAGCCAGGTTTCGGTCTTGATTTGAATATTGCCACTTTCTCGGAGGAATTCGGATCCCGCAGGGCCTCCTTAAGTGACCAGTATTCTCAAAACGTCTTCGCATGACCTAGTTTTGCAAAATCCTGAAGTTTGATGTGTCGCAAGCCAGGTTTTGGCAACGATTTGAATATGGCCACTATTCCGGAGGAACTCGGATCCTACAGGGCTTCTTTTAGTGGCCAGTATGGTCAGAAATCTTCAAAATGTCTTCTGATGACCTAGTTTTGCAAAATCATGAAGTTTGGTATGCCGCATCCCATGTTTCGCTACTAAAATGTTTTGTCCACCATCCCTGGACAGGCACTTACCCCAGTACTCCCACCTTGAAATCCGAATCTACGGTATTTTTCGGAATAACCGGTGCAGATCTATAAACGAGGATACATTTGTAATCTATTGCAAAAAACCGCACCAAAATTCGATGGCTAACGATGGAGTATCATCAATTTGAATTTTCAATTTGTAGACAAGGCCATTTCCGCTTGGAAATTGTCTGGGGAATCGAATGAAACCAGTTTCAGTCACCGCACGGGTATGTTCGTGGAGTTATAGAGCTTATTTTACCCCATTTCCCCTTATATTCTTTAGTAAATTATAGACTTCTTTGCACGGAGAGATTCAAGATCAACAAAATAGTGCTAGTCTCATTTGAAATTTCCTGTTATATCGAATAGAAGCTGTTTCAACTACCGCACGGCTCTGTGAGCGAAAATATGACTGGTTTTACCCCACTTCCCCTTGTATTCTTGAATAGTTTATAGCTTTATTTGTTCGGGGAGTCGCTCAAAATCAACCAAATAAACCTAATCCTATGTAAAATTTTCTTGAAAAATCGAAAAGAAGTTATTGCATCAACCGCACGGCTCTGTGAACAAAGATATGGCTGATTTTATCCCACTTCCCCTTATATTTAATAATAATTTATATATATCTTTGCTCAGAGTCGCTCAAGACCAACAAAATAGTGCTTATCCCATGTGAAATTTTCTGGAAAATCGAACAGAGGTTATTTCAACTACCACACGGCTCTGTGGACGCAGATATGGCTAGTTTTACCCCACTTCCACTTGTTTTCTGAAATAGTTTATAGATATTTTTGCTCGTAGTGGCCCAAAATTAACCAAATAATAAATTATAAAGCTAGTGCGATGTAAAATTTCCTGAAAAATCGAATAGATTATTTTTATTTCATTTACCATACGGCTCTGTGAACAAAGGTATGGCTGATTTTACCCACTTCCCCTTATATTATTGAATAAATTATAGATATCTTAGCGCTCGGAGTCGCTCAAGATCAACAAAGTAGAACTAGTCCAATGTAAAATTTCCTGAACAATCGAACAGAGGTTGTTTCCTGGCCTGGCTTTGTGAACAAAGATATGGCTGATTTCACCCCGCTTCCGCTTATATTTTTGAACAATTCATAGATATCTTTGCACGGCGAGTCCCATGTAAAATTTCCTGAAAACTTGAATCGAAGCTTTTCAACTATCGCACGGCTCTGTGAATGAAGATTTGGCTGGTTTTACCTCACTTCCCCTTGAGTTCTTGAATAGTTTATAGATATCTTTGATCGGAGTGGCCTAAAATCAACCAAATTAAACTCACCTTATGAAAAATGTCCTGCGAAATCGAATAAAAGTTATTTCATCTACCACACGGCTCTGTGAACAAAGATATGGCTGATTTTACCCTACTTCTCCTCACATTTTTAAATTATTTATATATATCTTTGCTCGGAGTGGCCTAAAATCAACCAAATAAACCTAATCCTATGTAAATCATCTTGAAAAATCGAAAAGAAGTTATCTCATTTACCACACGGCTCTGTGAACAAAGATTCTGCTGATTTTGCCCCACTTCCCTTTAAATTATTGAATAGTTAATAGATATCTTCGCTCAGAGTGGCTCAAGATCAATCAAATAAGGTTGATTCTATCTAAAATATCCTGGAAAATCGAACAAAAGCTATTTTATCTGCCGCACGGCTCTGTGAACAAATATATGGCTGGTTTTACCCCACTTCCCTTTATAGTATGGCATAATTTATAGATATCTTTGCTCGGAGTTGCTCAAGATCAATAAAATAGAACTAGTTCAATGTGAAATTTCCGGAAATATCGAAAAGAGGTTGCTTCATTTACCGCACGGCTCTGTGAACGGAGATGTGGCTGATTTTACCCCACTTCGCCTTATATTTTTGAATAATTCTTAGATATCTTTGCACGGAGAGGCTCAAGATCAACATAGTTGTGCTAATCCCTTGCGAAATTTTCTCGAAATTCGAATAGAAGCTGTTTCAACTACCGCACGGCTCTGTGAACAAAGGTATGGCTGATTCTACCCCACTTCCTCTTATATTCTTGAATAATTTATATATATCCTTGCCCGGAGTCGCTCGAAATCACCAAGTAGAACTAGCCCAATGTGAAATTTCCTGGTAAATCGAATAGAGGTTATTTTAACCACCGCAAGGCTCTGTGAACAAAGATATGGCTGATTTCACCCTAGTTTAACCCATATAGTTGAATTATTTATCCCAAGAATATACGAGTAAGTGAGGTAAAATCAGCTAAATCACAGGGCCGTGCGTAGTTGAACCGCTTTTATTCGAGTTTCCATGAAAATTTCAAATGGGACTGATTCTATTTTGTTGATTTTGAGCGACTCCGAGCAAAGATATCTATAAATTATTTAAGAATACAAGAGGAAGTGGGGTAAAACCAGCCATTTCTTCGTTCACAGAGCCGTGCGGTAGTTGAAACAACCTCTGTTCGATTTTTCAGGAAATTTTACATTGAACTAATCCTGTTTTGTTGATCTTGAGCGACTCCGAGCAAAGATATCTATAAATTATTCAATGATACAAGGGGAAGTGGGGTAAAATCAGCCATACCTTTGTTCACAGTGCCGTGCGGCAGATGAAATAACTTTTATTCGATTTTCCAGGAAATTTTACATAGGATTAGGTTTATTTGGATGACCTTGGGCCACTACGAGCAAAGATATCTATAATCTATTCAAGAATACAAGGGGAAGTGGGGTTAAACCAGCTATGTCTTTGTTAACAGAGCAGTGCGGTAGTTGAATCAGCTTTTATTCGATTTTTCAGTTTTTACATGGGACTAGCACTATTTTGTTGATCTTGAGCCTCTCCGTCCAAAGAAGTCTATAATTTATTCAAGAATACAAGGGAAAGTGGGGTAAAATAATCTCTTTAACTCCACAACCATATCCGTGCGATGACTTAAGCTAATTTTATTCGATTCCCCAGACAATTTCCAAGCGGAAATGGTCTTCTTTACAAGCCGCCCCTAAAAGCGACAAATGTTACAGTTTTTTTCCTTAGTTTTCATCAGTTCTTGCCCGCTGTGAAACGACTCAATGAAACAAATTAATCAATCGGAACGTCCTCCAAAAAATTGTCACAGATTTGTATCAAAACCCTATCCCAGTTCCTTAACAGACCGTGTGCCTGATTTGTGTTGGTTCCTAAACTAACTTCTACCAGCAAATTAGAAACTCTCCCGAAATAAGTTTGATTATGAAATGACTTATTCCTTTTTCCATCCGGAAGGCAGTAAACTTGCCGGGAATGTTTCAACTGAATGGCAAATTGAATGTTTAGCCACTTTCCAGCAGAACGGTATGACTGTGGCAGAGAAACTTTTCCTAGAGGCACCCTCATTAAAATTGGCGAAACTTTGCGGCAGAAGGTCATTTAAATGGCACTACTCAGTCTCGGAACTGCACGAGCTGCCAGCCATTTTCCCCTATTAGAATTGCGGGAAAGTATGACGAAGTTGGCTCAGTGACATTCTTATTTCAATTAAAGATTCAATAGAGCGAAGAATGCTGGGCTTTGTTGAGGCGGTCTGTGATGATGGCTTAAATTAAGAGATTGTTTCTCATTTAAAATTAAATGATTAATTATTCATAACTTTTGCATATTTATACAATCTTTCATACACAAAAGTTTAAAACTAATAATTCAACCAATTTCTAGACAATTTACGGCGTTGTTAGTTGAACAAACTTCCTTCGACCGATGATCCAAGGACTCGAAAACTCCCCTCCATGTTCGCCTACTTGGATCAATGAAGGTAAAAGAAAAACCATGCAATTAGTAAAAGGGTGAGTGCAAGACAGTCAGAGACAGAAGGTGACAGCACGCGATTGTTGATGCTTTATTGGAAATGAGTTGTGGACTGGAGAACCTCCCGACTAGTGCGCTGCTACGTGACATGGCAATAACGAAATCAATATGCGGGTGGCGTCTTAGCTTACGTCGGTTGAATTTGAGGTGACTTAAACGTTCAGTTCGGTGGGACTTATCGTGTTTACACTTTTGGGGGGTAGGAATTATGCAAACTGAAATTGTACACGATTCGGGTGACCTTCAGTGGGTTGTTTCGAAGTTCAAGGCAGGAAGGGTTCAACGAGTGAGGTGAATGACGTTTGATTAGTGTGGGTTTGGGGATTACTAGGTGCGATGGAGCAATAACTTATATTGGTCAACCTGCTCAAGGTAGAAGAATTTGATTGGCAGGTTTCAATTCCCATGTTTATGTAACGGGATAAATTCTCGCGTAACTTTTCTAAAGGACCTATCTAACAATTTGCTTATCCCGAGGAAAACGAGGTTGAAGAATATGAAAATATTTTTGAAAATGTTTCAAAACTGGACCAAGTTTTACCCATTCAATTGCTTTTGAGGGCAAGCATTGTTTGTTTAATTTGCTACAGTAATGGTTTTGTAGCATTTTATGTTAAAATAACAACGAAAACATCAAAAATGTTAGATAGGACATTTTGCTTAACCGAACTGTACATTGGTCGTGCCACATAGGACATTTTATTCCAATGATAGCTACATAGGTCATTTCAATTTTTATTATCATTCTATTAGTAAATTAGAACATAACACATAGCAATAGAGATTGCTTTCTCTTTCACACACGCATTTGCTTCGGTGAAAACAATCCTATTCTTTCACGTGCCTTTCGTAGATCGGGTCTGGCAAACCCGTATTTAGGGCATTACCACAATGTGGTTAACGTCTTATTAGGCAGTGCCACACCATAAAGTAAAATAAGAAGTTTCTGGCACTTTCCCATAAATTCGACTGTAAAGAACTACTGCACTGGGTCATAATGAAATGTGTGATAGTGAAAGTTCAAGAATTATTAAAACATATATTTAGAGCCATACCATCTATAAATATTTTAAAACAAATATACCTCTCCACTCTGTTTTGGTTGTATCCGAAGACCGCTTCCTCACGCTTGCTGTTAGGTTTCCAATTATTGAACGTTGTGCTGGGATGGTATCCGAACATTGAACAATTTCCTCGTCATCGCATAGCGGGTCGTTTATGTTTCCAATGCTTACCGTTACCGGGATAGTTTCTCCATACACTTCCTCGATGCTGTCTTCTTGTAGAGGATCCCGCGAAGGATCTCAACCATAACTGGCGACAACGCAACTTTGCTGGCTACCACATACAGCAACTTCCTCAAATTGTGCTGCTGATGATTGATCCGGATGTAATGAAAATATTGTTGTGGCTGCGGCTGCAAGACGACCAATATATTGACTTATATAACCTTATTTAAGGAACTAATGCACTGAGAGCAAATCGAACGCAGAATTATTAATTCCTTCCGACATTGTTGGAACGGTATTTTGTACTTTCTCCAATCGAACGACCGAAGTACGGATTTGCTTTGTTATGTTTGTTCTGACACTTCAGACGTATAGCGCGACAGGTAAACTGATCGTCTTATCAAACAGTAGAGCATCGCTTTTGAGAAATTAGACATCGGACGTTTGGTTGATTTTCAATTTTCTTAATATTATGAAAACATATCAAAATGCGTGTTTTAACATAATGTTGATAAGTGCAATAGCAATAGTGTGCATTAATTAATTCAATTTGTTTACATTTGTTACATAGGACCTTTTGAAAAGTTACGCGAGAATTAATTCCCGGTTCAAAGTTAATTTGGACGCATTCAAGTGATCATAACTCAAGAACTAAACAATATACACGGTTTATCAAAACGTCAAACAAAAGTGTATTAATTCAGCTTAGCGAGTTACAAGTTATAACATTTCACCGTTTCAATCAGTGATCTGCACAGTCGCTGGTGACTCTGTACCGACGAACTTGTTCCACTTCAAACGCATTTGTTGTACATATGTCACTTCTTTACCTCATCCTCGAAGTTTTCGCTTTACAGTTGCCCAATATTTTTCGATCGGTCTAAGTTCAGGGCAATTCGAAGGATTAATTTCTTTGGCGACGAAATTAACTTTGCTTGCAGCATACCATTCTAGTACCCCCTTAGAGTAGTGGCAGCTGGCTAGATCCGACCAAAACATAACGGTGGTCTTGTGTTGCCGAATGAAGGGTAACATCCGCTTTTCAGACACTCTTTAATGTAAATCTTCGACGTCATTGTGTGAGATGTGATGAAAATCTTGGTTTTAAGGCCACAGCTGCAAATTCCTTGCCAAATCATTAGTTTCCGTGCAAACTTATCACCAAAAACAAATTTATACCTGGGAGGGATGTTCCCACGACCAGTTGCCAGGTGAAATTTTCGTCCAGGGATTTGTTTATAATCCATTTTGACGTATGTTTCGTCAACCGTTAAAATACAGCCATCAAATTTCGTCAAAACTCGTTTGTATAGTAATCGTGCTTGCTTTTTGGCCACAAGATTTTATTGCAGGGAGCGGTTCGGATGTTTACCGGCACAAATATCCTTCTCTTGAAAGGACGCACGGTGGAAAAATTGGAATCGTATTTCTTTGCCAAATCACGTGTGGAGCCACCTGGGTTGCCTTTCGCGTACCTCAACACCTTTCTCCTCAACTCTTTGTCCCTAGTGCCACTTTTATGGTAGATGTGCTGTGCTCTATCCACACTGAGAGTATCCTTGTAACGTTTAATTACAGGACACACCGTAGATTTTGTGAATTTTAACACTCTTGCTAATTTTGAGGCAGACCACGAAGGATTCTCTAGATGTTTGTGCACAGTTAATTTTCTTTTCTCAAGTTTCATGATCCGTTATTTCGAGATGCGTCAATCAATTGAGAAAAAAAATTCACCAACTTCTTCGTCAATGAAGCATCAACAAATGGCAAACTTTTTTTTTTTAACCACCAGGGACGTGGTGGCGTACCCTAGCAAAGGAAAATAACAAGCTGATATCATATAAGTAACAAGTTCTGATACCTCAGTTATAGTTTTGATTTCCGCTGTTATCGCATAACAAATTTAGTTATCACCATTGGCTAATTTTGTTATCATATGTTATCATTTTGAACACACTTAAGTTTTGAGTTGAATTGTAAAACTATAAATGTTTCCAGTATATTTGAACGAGTAATTTTGATTTTATTCAAAATATTTTATCAGTTATTAGCATAAGAATTTGATTTCAAATTGATAACATAATTTGAAACTATTTCAATAAATATGCTTACAATACATATGTTATCAAGTTGTTTGCAGTGATAACAAAATAAGTTATTATTATGATATTCAACGAGTATTTTTTTGTTATTCATTCTGTTATTTTGGCTGTTTATTCAACCTCAATGATAACATACTCAGTGATAAAAAAAATGATAACCTGGTAATAGAACTTGCTATCAATTTGGTATAATCCTTTTCTTGGGTATTAAACCGTGCGTCCAGATTTACTTTGAATCGAGCTTTAACAAAAAAGCACAGCTTGGCATAACTAACTTCTAAAGAAGAACTAAGAGACTAACAATACCTCTTACATTACTCGGTTTTTTGTTTTCAAACAGACGTTTCTGATTTTGTAAACAAAGAAAGATTCGTTCCAAAGTAATCGAATAATGCATTAGAGAAGTACGAGAGCAGTCTGATAAGTACTTAATCTCACCGCCTGATGGCGCCATCTGTTGCAAAATAAATTTATTATCGTGCAGTACATTTTTGTAGACGGCTACTGTCAAAATTTCAGCCAAATCGGACGCCTAGTTCAGTTTTAACCGTGAAAGTGGGCGTGTCCGGGGATTCTGTGAAAAATGGAAAATGAGCAATATTGGTCGGTGACTCGATTCTTGTTTTTGGAACGAAAATTAAATAGCGAAATTAATGGATGCTATGTGCAGTGAAGTTTCTTCTTTGATGGTGACCATCACAAACTACTTTAACGAGTGGTGTAGATCGCCTTCACGCGCTGCACCTTGGAAACGTTAAGTTCCCCCTTAATGGATAAAGGAACTTAATGGCTAAACGTACTATGAGGTCAATGTCAGTGTGACCCCAATTACGGGAACTGACTGATTTACGGAATCTTTCCACGGTACCACGATTTCGGGCTGGCACCTATGTCGTCTTCCTGATTACTGTCGGGTGACACTTACAGGAAATGGTGAGGTTTCATTTCGGCATAGTCTGTCTCCGTCCGACTAAAATACTGGCAGACCTTCAGTACGTCCCATCTCCACCGACTGGCTTTGCTAGCAGGCTCAGATGCCCATCCTGACCTAAGCCGATCAGACTCCTTGAAGGCCCGCGTCAACCTTAGCATGGCCTCCCTGCTCGCCTTCAAGCTTGCATAGTCAACCATGGTATCACTATGGCGACTACTTCACGTGGATATGGATAGCGGCTGAAGGGGGGGGGGGGGGGGGCAACAGCATAGAGTCGCAAATTTCCAATGAAACGACTCAGAGAGAGGAGGAAAACCCGTTCGCCAAAATAGGATTAATAAGATCCCCGCCTGGCAAGAAGGCAGGATCTGGCGGCGCATCCGATACATGCGGTAGCGCGACAACCTCGGAAGTAGGGGTCTCCGGTAAAACTTGAGAGACATGGACATGGATGGGCCTGGGCTCATGTCACGCGAGGGACGCATGTCACGAGAGAGGCGGCATGTCACGAGAGGGACGAACTGAAAGCTAAATTTCTAGCCGACCAAAGTGCCACGGCAATGGCAAGACTAGAAGCAGCGGAAAAGGGCAGGGAATCCGCTCACAAGTACACGCAGACGGAAGCGTGAAATCACGCCTCACCTACCGTGGTGGTAGGGACAACGAAGCGTGCAAGGCAGTTGCCTGGGGAAAAGATGCGGCTGGTGTCTGACGGCCCCATGGGCACAGAGGCATATGCGAGCGTGGTGTCGGGACTGGCGGGTCCAACCGCACGTCCTGCGGGGCGTGAAGTGACTGACCCTGGCTCTAAGGGTGACAAAAAAGGCCACGGTGGCAAAGGCGGAAAAAGTGGCAAAGGCACTAGTAGCGCCAACACTGCGAGGCCCCACGCGCTAAGATAGGCCCAAGCGATAGAGCCGGTCCACTATGGGGAAAATGGTGGCCAAAAATCGAAAAATTGATTTGCTTTGAATGACGTTTTTTGTATACCATTTATAGCCAGATAGTTTAAACCTAGATTCCCAAAATGTCAATCTTCTGTGATGAAAACTCATTACGCCACAGACATCAGACTTTGGAAAATTGTGAAAATTGTAGAAAAATGCATTTCAAACAAATGGAATTTTCTCAGCCAATAATGGTCCAATTTTGGACACATTATTAATACACAGTTGAAAAGGTAATTTTTTAAACTTCCAAATGGGTATGTTGTTCAGGATACATGGTTAGTTAAAATTATTAAAAAAATGGGCGATATTTGAAGAAACCATTTTTTTTTTTGCTTCAGCTGACAAGAAAGGCCCTGAATTAATTTTTGCAATTTCTACCGAAGTAATATTGACAACTGCTCCAGTATGGGTGAAATGTCAGTTTTGCTTGCGGAATAATCGAACCGAATATTATTCCGCAAAGAAAAATGACAGTCCCATTTAGATTACATGGACAGACGTTACTACGTTACGAAGTTTGCCTTCCTTTTCAGCTGCATACAAGGTAAGTAATTCCGACAGTAAAAGCATTTCTTGACCATTATTTGTCCTATCCTTATGCACATTACTTGAGAGCTGCATACTAGCCTTTAGGTTGAACTATATTTAACGAAAAGGGCCGAGCAGTCTCAAGAGACCACCACCACAGTTTAGTTTGGGGTCTTTACTATTTGCGGAACGAGAATCCAGCTGTGGATAGCTGCGGATGAGCGTCATTTCGGCACAAGATCGAAATAATTGATTTTTTTGGTAATTACGATTAATGATTATGCGAGCATAAACCAAAAAAATCTTACAAATTTAACACTGTTAAATGTCAAATTCAGTCCTCAAAATGTAACACAATTTATAATTATTGTTGTTAAAAATGTGTAAAAACAAACCGAAAATTATCATTCCATATAGGAACTGTTTCTACCCAACTGGACTAAAAAGTTTTCAATGTTTATATATTCTTAAAGAAATTTTCTGTTCATGTACCGTTTAACAATTTCTACCAACTATACTCAGGTATATTTATTTTCCTAAATACTAATCTATGCCTACTACATACTACTTACTTGCATTTAAAAGATGAGGACAATATTTTCAGATCATGAGTTTGTTTTCGGATTAAACGCTAACAACGTGTATATTGTACAGTAGATATTTAATCAAAAATTGAAAAGAATTGTTTGTGATAATATGAATCAAAAGCATCGTGATACTTTTTGATCCAAAAGAATCTCAAATAGTCAATGCATCAAAAGCATTTGAATATATCAAGGCAAAATATAACATTGATCTTGCCAAAGAAGAACGACTACTTAAAAAATTGAAGTACGTAGCACAAATTTTTTAAAATGCGTGGAAAAAGGCTCTCCGCAAACAAGAGTGCTTTGAGAAATACAATAAGGATTGGCTCGACGATCATTTGGAACTTGCCGAGTACATCGCAGAAACACCTTCAACGTCAACTGGCCGTGGACGTCCACAAAAACCATTTGATGAACTTAGTGATAGAAGTAAACGAAAGAAAACCGATGAAATATTCGGCGGTAACACTATAGAAAAGGCTCTTTCAGCCACAAGAAAAATTGCATATAGACATGACGATTCAAATATGGTGAATTGGATTGACCATGTTTTCAAAAATCATGAAAGTGCATTTAAGATGTGTGAAAAAGAACCCATCAAGGTCTCCGAGCTACCATGTAATCAAGAGCACTAAAAAAAGTTTGCTCACCTTTAGTCGAGTCAATCGAAGAGTCATTATCAAATATTCCGGTACACATAAATATTCACAAGGTTTTCCAGTACACCAACTATAAAAGTTTCTTTCTTTTCAGGTCAAACATCAGGCACTCATGAATCATACAGCAAAAAGAATCATTCAGATCATCGACGCGGAATTCATACAACAAATGAATGCCAACAATGAAACAGAGCAAGTGCTTTTAAGCAGCTGGGGTATGGATGGCTCTACAGGCCACCAAGCGCTGTCATCGCCAAATCAAAAGGATGACAGTTAATCCTTTTCAGTTACTATAACTGCTAAACAACTTTATTACCAGAACAACAAGAAAACACCCCAAATTACTTTTGGATTTTACTTTTGTTATGAGTATGATCGACGGTAAAGTTCTAAATAAGGTAACCGATACTTCTTCCATGTCCAACTGTCCAATTTGTGGAGCTACTCCGAAGGTAGTGAGTGATAGAGAGGTTCTACTTTTTTTTAATCTAATTTTAAGTGCCATAAAAACAACATTGTTTTTTTTTACTTTACAGAAGCTTGAAGCAGGATACGAATCGAACGAAGATGCTTTTCACTAAAGCATATCTGAACTGCACGCTTGGATGCGATTTTTTGAGTGTTTATTACCAATTTCCTACAGGATGGAAATTAAAAAGTGGAAGATCACGAAGGATTTAATGGCCAAATATCTTGATCGGAAAAACTCGTTACTGAAAAAATGTACGAATCATTCGGAGTACGAGTTGATGAATCCAGAGCAGGCGGAGTAGGGACCAGCACAAAAATCCTGAATTAATTTCCAAAGTTTTGGACATCGCGAAGAACTTATTGTTAGATTTCCTCATATTTTAACAGTGATCAATTGCCAAGATCCGATCAATCCTAAAAAATGGATGCCTAGGGTAAAAAACAGTGAAACATGTAGGCGGTATATTAGTTTGATTGGTATAAAATTCCAGCAACAGTGCATATAGTACTCGCTCACGCTGGAAGCATAAGAATCCATTCACCGGCTCCTTGGTATGTTAGCTGAAGAAGAAGCAGAGTGCCAACATAAACTACTAAAAAAATGTCGTACCCATCATGCTAGGAAAGGGTCACGAGTTGATAATCTACATGACGTCTTTATTCGAGTTATGAACTCATCTGATCCTTTGATAAGTTCAATAAATGTAGGTAATAGAATGCGAAAGAAGGTATCTTTTTTATATCTAGACGTTGTAAAATCACGTTTAGTATTCAAAGATCTTGACAGTTCTGAAAATTTAAACACTGAAGGCAATGCACGAGACGAATTATCGGATGATGTTGAACAAGTGGATGATGAGTTTGTTCTTGATGAAAATGTAGAAAATGAGTAGAATTGCTTGTGAATTTGATTTTGCTTTAAGAGAAAGTTGATAAATAAGATGTATTATGACAATTTATCAATGAAAATAATGTTTTATTTTGTAGTATATTCATCCCTGCAGTATAAAAAATGGATACAAATCATCAACTTTGTTAAAGATGTTGATATGTGTTCAGTAAAAATAACGGAAACATATTAAAAAATAATCCTTTCGACCTTTCGACGTAATTTATTTGTACGGAAAAAAAAATTTCCATGAGGTGGGGGGAGGGCGAAGGCAGATAATTTTGTGTGGAGGGAGGGGGGAGGTTTGGTAGAAAAATAATTCCTCACCAATATACCTGATTGAATAATACTCTTATACAACATATATAAATAAATGGGGAGGGAAAGGGGTCAGATCTTGGCTATGGCTATGATGTAGGGGGGCGAGGGCTTCCATCTCCTTCCCTCCTTTTTAATGCTTTGCAATCAAATTTGTCAGAAGCAGATAATTTCTCAACTCCATGCGCGGCTCTAGGAGCGGACATGCATTTATTGATAGAACAAATAGAAATGAAGAGAAAGGAACTATACGGAACTATCAGCACACTTGCTCTTCATTTCTATTCGTTCTAGCAATAAATTACTATCTGCTCCGAAAACCTCGCATGGAGATGAGACCTTATCTGCTTCTGATAAATTTCAGCAATGATCGTTACTTCGCGCTTGGGAGAATACAAAACAACAACAATCAAAGTGAACCCTATTCTAGTTTTGATTTGCATTTGAACTGCTTCTAAACTTTTAAGTTTATTGTTCAGGAATAAGTAGCTCATAACTGGGTTGCATATTAGTTACACCTTCCGGATGCGATGAAAATACATAAATATTACTAATTGTATGCTAAACTTACTAGAACACTATCAAAAACTGCGGAAAAACAAAAAAAAAATTTTCGGCCACCACTTTGTATGGAGCCAACCCATAGTGCAGTGCCTGTGATGTTAAACTAGCAGTTCCATTTTAAACCAAACGACTAGAATGATGGAGATGATTAGTATCACACTACCAGGCCTGTTTTCTATGCCATTGAGATATAAAGCGTGAGGCTGCAAGTTTTGTTTACCAAAAAATTGCACGTGCTAATGTATGTAAACAAAACGTTTAACCCATGCCTTTTTCTTTAATAAATAACTCTTCACTCCTTGTCAAAAATCCAATCAACAACTCAAGCTGAACAATGCATTAGGTCCTTAGTAACATTAAGAGATTCTCTTCGTCGACTTTCTATTTCGTTAATAGTTTGTCTATTAAACGATTTGCTGATGATGTAGAAGGAGATGTTCGCTCATCACCATGAGGCACCAAGAGTGAACAACAATGTTTTTGGCTAGAATGAAAGATGTGAAGAGAAAGTGTTGAAAGGTCCGTCAGAGTGCGGCAGGTAGGAAAATTAACAGATGTTTTTGAAAATTGAGCGAAAGGGCATGTATCCAATGGTACTCGAACCATGGACGTCAATCTTTGCCTAACATCCCACTGCGGGGTAGTTTGTAGCGACGGAACAAGTCCGCCACTTCAACAGGCAAAAATTGACGCATGGAAAGACGCTCATGTACCACTGTGGCTTGTATAGTATATTCTGAGCGATCTATTGTGTGCACTCTGTTTACTGATGCGCACATGGGAGAGGAACTCTCTCCTTTTTTGGGTTTGTTTTGATTCGCAACGACTGACGATCACTAAAGTTTTTCTCGTCGTCTCCAACGTAGAGACCTCGGAGAGAAACATCGTGAAGCGATGCGATACTGGTCCCCACCAGTATAATTAATGGTTACCACCATTTATGGGTTTACATACACTGCCGCACTCTGACGGACCTTTCAACATTTTCTCTTCACATCTTTCATTCTAGCCAAAAACATTGATGTTCACTCTTGGTGCCTCATGGTGATGAGCGAACATATCCTTCTACATCATAATCGTTACTCCTCGCACGGAGAATACATAACATAACAATTAATGTATGAATTGCTGATGTTTTTGACGTATTGGATTCTTAATTGCACTTTATATTACCGTTCTGTGTGTTGAAAATGCATTAGATCCCAAGTTATATTGGGAGACGCTCTTTGTCGACTTTCTCTTTGCATTCCTACGGCTATGTAAAAACATGTTCAGGTATTTTCAACTCACAGTACGGCAGTATAAAGTGTGATTAAGGATCCAATACGTCGAAAACATCAACAAATTGTTTAATAGACAAACTATTATCCAAAGAGAAAGTCGAAGAGAATCTCTCATTGTTACCTAGGACCGAATGCAATATTCAGCTTGATTTGCGTAATAAGCTATAATTTACTGTAATTTATCATTTACATTTTTAAGGAATTCTTATATCTAGTGGAAAATTAAACCTAATAGAGAAATGATAGGGCAGGATCGTGACCTCCGACAGGGATTGGGGTCACACACGGGCAATTTGGACACTACCGGACCGATCAATATCGGCGGAAAACTAGGCACAACAGATTCACAACTTAAACAAACTTTTGGAACTTTCCTGGCTTTATTAGACGTTTTGTCACTTTATTAATCGACGTTTCCATTACAACTAAATACATTTTTTGTGATACATCTTCTTTAAATCCTATGTTGTGTGAACCCTAGTAGCACACTTGTTGCCATTCAGTTGAGATAACGTAAATATGACTTGCGAAGTCATTATCAAGTTAGTACAACTAATTATGATCGTAGTGTACCATTGGGAATTCTTTCCATTTTAACTAACCATGAACCTATAAAAACGAAATATTTCAAGCTTCTGACAGCCTTTTAAACTGACAGCAAACCGGAATACCTGCTTTTGACAGCAATCAGTATTAAGAACTGTCAAGAAAAGCCTACACTCGATTCTGGGAGATAGATACACTCTAGCAGCTTGAGGACATATATGTTCGCTACCAACTGAAGAAAACAGACCACCTGAGATATGAGAGTCACCTTGGTCTGAACTCTTCGATGAACAAATTGTTCAGCAAAATATCAACCATACAATCTTGTACATTTAATTCATCCCCTTATAAATCCTCGAATCAACAAAGCGTTTAGGCTGCGATGAAACTATTCCATAAATTTTCAGCACGGCTCAACGTCTCTCAGCAAGTTTTTGCAATCCCACAAATCAGATCCGAAAATCCCTCGTTCTCAGCGGCAGCCCTGCCATTACGGACACTCACATTCGCCACCGACCGGAACGAGCGATGCTTTCGGCATTCACAGGAATCGTTTGCTTTTTTATCGCCATTCAAAACGTGCCCAAACTGCTAAAAAGTTTAGTGGCTGTGGTCATAGCTCACGGCTTTACGATTGGCAAAATGTTCTTCACATTCGCGTCCTCCCCAGACTGGTCGGCTGAAATGGAAACTTTGCGTTCCCTTGAGAGCCGAAGGCAAACTTTTAATTGCGCGAAATTTAGTGCGAAAACCGAATAAAATTTCCCACTCACGTGCGGAGCAACTGTATTCAATAAAAGTAAAATAAACAATCTGTTCGAAATAAATGACAATACGTTACCAGAATTTTCTCGCCGCCGATGGAGGAAATGTCGATCCGCTGAACCATATTTTAGCAACCGAGTGCCGGTTGTGGTGATTTTATCACAGCCACCGTCGCCGTTCGTGTCCCAAGGGTGGGATACCGGGTGTCCTTTCTCGGAGGGGCAAGCAACAACTTGCCTTCACACTGTTATCGTTTCGCTGTCGAAGGATTTTCTCACTCACTTTGATTAAAGATTTGTCACTCGCTGGCGCTGCGTTGGTTGTGTGTACAGAAAAGGTTAGCTTCCACCCACTACTCGGAGTCCCCGGAATCACTCTTTCCGAGACGCTCCCGAAAGAACGGTGATTTGGTCTCGTTCGGCTTTCTGAACTTTTCTCATCGTTCACTCAAATTGCCCATCTTTGCCGTCAGTTTGACCGATACCAGATGAAAGGCAAGATTGGCGAAGGTCGTAATTTGAAATCAACGATGATTATTAGGTAGCTCTGGGTTTTGGATGGCCGTACACTGAGCTTGATTACGGTGTTAAATGTCAGCTTTAATGCGCAAGGGGTCAGCTTTCGTTCAAAATCAAAATTAAGTTCATGGAAATGTGTCGTTTTGGCTAGCTGTTGATGTGGAAAATAAAATTCGTTTGAACTCTGGAGAGAATGATGACGCCTCCTTGCACGTTGAATAAAATGCTCAACTTTTGCTTCAAAGGTTTCCTATTCGGGAAGATTTTTTCCACTGGCACACATTTTTATAACATTGAAACGACTGCCACACAAAAGAGACCAGACATCTTGACGAAGCCACTCAGCTACTATTGGTCAAAGATTACAGAAGGTTTCTTGGTTGCCTTCAAAGAGAATAATTAGCACTCTGTTTTTTTTTTGTCTGTTCACCCAAAGCTTAATTTCCCTATGAGGGTAAAAGTATCATTTGAATACGGAAAATTGTTGTCTGCCCCAGTACTAGGAAAAAAGACTCATTATTGCCGGCCACATCATTAGTGTAGGTGTTTGTGTGGTGGAGAGAGGGGGGAACGTGCCTAATAGTCCACCATTGAAGGAAGCAAATCACATTTTCTCATCAACCACGACGGACAGAGGAAATTGCCAACGAAGAGATTTTCAGCAATGATTATATTCGTTTTGGATAATTGGTTGGATGTCTTTGACATGACTGAAATAGCATATTTGGTTAGACACGTTATCATCAAATTGCTGGTTCTAGTTCAGTTGGGAGGATCTTCCTGGTGCGAGATTATAGTCGGCATCGGCGTTTAACGTTGAGTTGAGAACCGGTGTAACACCCACAATAGAAGCATGAAAAAGCAGCAAGAAAAAGAAGTCCTTTAAGTGCTGTAATCTTCTCGGAATACTGCCTAAGTGATTCCCAAATTGTCTCCTAAAAGTTTACCTGTTTGAAGCCTACACATTTATATGTAAACATTTACGTCATCGTAGACAGGAGTAATTATGTTCCTCTTATTAATATAACTAAGGTTCTTGAACTAGCCTAAGGTCTGAAGATAAATTGTTACAGTTTTGGAGTTTTCGTGGAAGTTGCTTTACGATAAATGGGATTTGTGGATTTATTTTATAACACTGAAAACAAACATTCAATCCATTCATTTTAAATAATTGTATGAATCTATTACGGACAGCAACTGAAATAGTGAGAATATAGCTATTCTCACTCATTTTCGATAGTTGTTCTTCATGGAGAGATCTGTGACTATACTGTCATAAAAGCCAATTTGCTTCGGATTAACCGATAGACTGTGCTGATAATTATAAATACACTTATGGTTAACCGTCAATTCAAAATGCGTGCAGTATTCAACAAACTTTTTGCTCCTGTTGTTTACATCTGAATTAAACTGATGTTGTCATTTTTTTTTTCCATTTTTCGAACTGAAAATTGAGAATGCTTGGTCTTTTTCCCGAGCAAAGAAAGAAAAGAGATTCTGTACAAAACGGTGCACCGTCAGTGGTGTTTCGATCAGAAAACTGGCAAAAGAAGAAACGTGAACGTCGGAGCAGTTCAAACCGCATTACGGAAGTATCAACTGCTCTTTCGTAGATTCCCCGAGACGGGGTTGAAAACCCGGTCCTGCTGACCCTACATTCGACAGAAAGTGTGAGGGACTATTTCAAGCGTCATCCTTCGGCATCAGTCCGAGATGGAGCGAAAAAGCTAAGTATTTCAGCGACTAATGTTATGCGAGCCAATTAGAGAATGGGCTTGCAGACTCGTTGAAAGCAGAAGCAGCCAAAAAGAAGCACCAAATAGGCTGAATTGGAGTACCCGAGGACTCGTAAGCAGTGCTGAGCTCCATCACGGTACTGACAGCCAGGGATGCCAGATATTTTTTTCAAATGTCTGTGATGAAAATTTGAAATGTCTGGGAATGTCTACAAAAGTCCGTAATTTTTTTTTTAAATTAGATTATGTAAACATGTTTGCATCTATTTTTTAGATTGTATGCAACCTTACACTATTGTTTGAGCATGAGCATGAGCATGATTGACCGCCCACGGATGCAACTCCGTTATTGCCAGATCAGCTGTATTTGCACAAAGAACCAACAGATGATGTTTGGGACTAACATGCATCTTCAATGTGTAAAAACTGGTGACCCATTACAAAGCAATACCGGCGCCGGCCGTGCCCGAATGCTGGTCAAGTAGGGAATTGGAAGGAACGTGTTGACATGATACTCGCTTTGAAGGAAGCCGAGAAATCCTCTGCACTTCCACGAGAAATCACTGGGATGTTGGATAGTTGGGGAAAGGTTAGCAGCAGGGTTCGTTTTGGTTAACGATACGCTGAAAATATGTAGCACTTTTCGCCAAAAGCAATGGGCCGCTCCAATGTTACTGAAAAGAGACAAGCTTAACGAAAAACAAAACAAAACGAAATAGACAAAATAAAATAAAACAGGATATTAGATATTGTCTTCAAAATATGGTAGAAATAAATTATTTGTTGCTTTGCAAACCAGCTCTCCTCGATATCCTAGATGGCCAAGCGTTGCTGGACCGCAGCTGCTGCCGTCGGCACTCGTCCACATCAACCCGGCCGTCGCCGACGTGTCGGAAACCTTCCGGTAGTAACATGATATGTGTGTCTAATACACTCTTCTTGCACTGATTAGTTTACAAACTAATCCTGAACACCGAATCAAAATTCACTTTGGCACGGTTGTGGTATTTTTCTCTAAAATCTAGTTCTAGATACTGGCATATCTTCCCCCACAATACCCGCGAACGACGACACTTTGGACCTGAGCTCGCTTGAGGGACAATCACCAACACACAACAGCGCAATTGATTGTATGCCATTTTTAAATGAAACGCAAGCACGGCGCGATCCCACGACGGCAATACACTTTTATTTTCAGCTCACCGGAACCAATTGCACACGCACACTAGTAATCCGCGACGCAGAACAACGTGACTATGCAACCTTACACTATTGTTTCATATGTTTAAAGTGACACTGAAGCTTGAAGCATTCGCATAGATGACACAATTATCTTTAGTTTTTTTTCTCCCTTTAACGCTCTTTCCAGTTTTCTATTTTAAAATCAAAATGAAGTTTTCATTTGATAAATTCAACAGACTTTTTTTTGATTGAACAATAACCATTGATGGTGTGTATCATATTTTAATATGGTGTCATCATCACTCATGATCATCAATATCATTATGATCATATGAATGATTTTTGTATAGACTGCTTCTTCGGTTAGGCAGAAATTATCTCTTAAATTACAGGGAAACTCTCTCTTGATCTTCTGCAAGGCTCTTTGCTTTATTCTGAGAAGTTTCCTCCTGAATTTCAGGCAAAATTCCTCATGAACTTTTTGGTAGTCACTCCTTATTTTCTTCAAAATTCACATTTAAGAACCCAACCTTACCTTCCAGAAATATTTAGTATTTTTGTTTTCTTGAACATAGTTACTTTCTAAACTTCTGATAAGCCCTATCCTGAACTACGAGGAAAGTTTCTGCAAAACTCTGAGAAAGTACTCTCCAGAATTTCTTGAAAAATCTTTTTAAGTTGTTAGAAGTTTCTTCCTGAACTTCTGAGAAGTATTTTTCTGAACTACCGAAATAATCTCTTCTGAACTTCAGGGGAGTATTATTTTGAACTTCGGAGAAGTTTTTTCCTGAATTTGTGAGAAATTCCTGCTTCAACAACTAGAAAGATCCTCCTGTACTTCTGGAAAGTTTCTTCCTGATTTTATCAAAAGAATCTACCATAACTTCATGAATTTCGAAAAGTTCTCATTCTGAAATTCTGGAATGTTTGATTCGAAACTTAAGGGAAGCTCTCTAGTACTTCCGGGTAGTTCCAACTAAACTTTTGGTCTCTTCGCAACTTCTGAGAAGTTCTCTTGTAAACTTCTGAGGAGTTCTTTACTGATTTTTTTTTAATTCCTTCTTGACCCCACAGATAGTGCCCTCTTTGGTAGGTTTCTTCCTGAAATTCGGGAAAGTTTTTCCCTGAGCTTATTCTTTCCAAACTTCTGATTAGTCCCATCCGGAACTGCGACGAAAATTTTACTCCAACATTTTAAGGGAAATTCCCTTAAATTTGTTCTTGAAGTTTCTTTCTGGACTTTTGAGAAGTTCTCTTCTGAACTTTTGGAATGTTTTCTCCAGAAATTTGGGGAAGTATGTTCCGAAACTGTTGTGAAATTCGTGCTCAAATTAGAAAGAAGTCTTCCCAATGCTCCTAGAAAGTTTCATTCTTTTCTCTCTAAAGAATTTTGAGAAATCCTTATTCTGTAATGCAGAATGTTCTCCTCTGAGCTTTGAAAAAGCTGCCAAGCACTTCTAAGAAGTTCCAACTAACATTTCGAGAAGTTTCTTTCGGAACTTTTGGGATGTTATTTCCTGAACTTGAGAGAAGTTATTTCCATAACTTCTATAACGCATCGTCCTGAGGTTTTTTTTCCAGATTTTTTGAGAAATTATAGGTAGTGCCCTTCCTGGTTAGCTCCAGTCTAAAATTTGGGGAAGTTTTGTGTCCTGAACTTCTAGGAAGTTCAATCTTAAATTTCTGGGAAGAACTCTTAAATCTCTGAAAAATTCCAAACTTCAGAGAAGTCCTCTCCCCTACACTTTTTCCTGAAGCTCTGATAACCCCTCTCTTGATTCTTGGGAAAGTTCTGTCTTGAAATTCTTGAAAGTATGAAGTTCGGTAATGAATTTTTAAACATTCTTCTTGCATGAGCTGTTTGCTCCCAATACTTCTGAGAAGTTTCTACCTGACCATAGGAGACATTTTTTTTCGAGGAAGTCTCTAAGTTTCTAAAATATGATTTGTATTGTTGTGAACCTTGATTCTCGTTGTGACTTAATAGCAAAGGACGAATATTACCAACGATTCGACAGTAATTTTTCGCATGGGTTTAAACACGCGTAGGATTGAACACTACCATAACACTACACTACCTCCGGGCCCATTGTGTCTCCAAGTGGCCCACCGCTTTCGTTTCTTCAAGGATTTCTACTTTAAATGATACCTACGATATTTTAAAATATTTCAACAAAGCTTCTTAACGTATCTACTATACTGTTCAGATCCTCGTACTTTTTAAATCCGAACTTCATAAAATACCTTTAATTGAAATTTAAAAAATATTTCAAATGTCTGTAAAAGTCTGCAACATAAATAAAATGTCTGCTAAATGTCTGCATCGTTAAAAAAAAGTCTGCAATAAACATGTAAAGTCTGTAAATTTACAGACATGTCTGTGAATATGGCATCCCTGCTGACAGCGTTAGAATTGACAAATGAGATTCTTGCAATTGACAATCAAAGCAACAGAAGAGCATCTTACTCTCTCAAACTTCTCATCATCATGAAATAACAGCCGAGAGATATTTCTCTCTCGCGTATCTCACTCATTTTCTATATCTTATACAAGTGTTACTTGATACGATCGTATCACCAAGAATAAATATACCGTCATGGAAATTTACCGTCATTTTACTTCTCTAGTAAACAGACGATCATGATGGTCATCGCTAAAAGCGGTGTTTCTACCGTCAAAATCAGGAGACATTACCCCGTCAGTGGCGATATGGCCGCAGATTGAGCTTTACGATTGAAGGTTCAGTTGTTGTTTTTTTTCCTTTAACCCTTATGTGTTTGACATGGTACCCGGGTACCTTTTAAGGTTTTACGGAATTTCATGTTTTTTAACAGGTAGCTGAAATTTACTGGCATGTTTGTAAAAAACAGAAGGGTTTTTTTTAATAAAAACATTTTGTTAAGTACCAAAAGGGGCCGAAAGCTGTTCGACAGGCTGCCCGGATATCCACCAAGTTCAAATGATTGCAACTCTGGAAATTATTGAACGATTTTAATTCTTTTGGTTTCCGGTGTTCCGGGTTTCCGGGGCATTGGGGTGGCACGGAGTCACTATTTGGGAATATTAATTGAATTAATGTCAATATCTTTGGAAAAATTCTTAAAAACTATGTCTATTCCTTTGTGGGCCATAAGCCGATTTATCCCGGGAGCGGCCATTCTGTAACAGGTTTTCGTGGTGCCTCGAGTGGCCATTTTCAGAAGAAAACCCTGCGAACACGGGCAGCAAAGCTCATGAAATTTCTCCAGTAGGATATTTTTCAACATTTAGTGGCCATCTGATGATTTATTTTCGGACCTGGGGGGGTTCCGAGGGGCCTCGAGTGGCCATTAATATTTTTAAAAGGAAATCCTGGCAAGATGGGTTTCAAAATTTAGGAAATTTACCCAAAAGGCTATTTCTCAACGTTTTGTGGCTATCTAATGATTTATTCTCGGGACGGTCATTCCTGAACAGATTCCCGTTTGGCCTCGAGTGGTCATGGACATATTTAGTATATGGGTATCAAAATCCATAAAATTTCACCAGAAGGATATTTATCAACGTTTAGTGGCCATCTGATGATTTGTCATCGGACCTGCCATTCCGAAACAGCTTCCCGTGGAGCCTCGAGTAGCCATGAATATTTTCAGAAGGAAAATCTGGAAATATGGGTTGAAAAATTCATTGAATTTCTTCAAAAGGATATTTCTCAATGTTTAATGGCTAGTTTTGTTAATGGAGAACCTTTATAATTTTGGAAACCCATATTGCCAGGGTTTCCTTCTGAATATGGTAATGGCAACTTGAGGACCCACGGGAACCTGTTCCAGAATAACCGGTTCGGGGACAGATCGACAGATAGCCACAAAACGTGGAGAAATAGCCTATTGGGAAAATTTGATGAAGTTCCGAAACCCCACGGGAACCTGTTCTGGGGAAATCATCACATGGCCACAAAAGGTTCAGAGATAGCCTTCTGAAGAAATTTCATGAATTTTGATACCAATATTGCCAGAAAACCTTCAAAGTTTGAATCCTAGAGGGTTTGAGCTGTTTAGTGGAATACCTATAACTAGAAATTAGAAGAAGAATTAGTATCTTCCATTTAATTCCAACTACCTTTGCTTATCTTCGACAGATACGCGTATTTCGTCTACAATGTGCAGACTTCTTCAGTGTCTCGTACTGACTGGTCGAGTTATTAGTACGAGACACTGAAGAAGTCTGCACATTGTAGACGAAATACGCGTATCTGTCGAAGATAAGCAAAGGTAGTTGGAATTAAATGGAAGATTCTTCTTCTAATTTCTAGTCTTCAAAGTTTGTTTCTGGCAACTTGAGGACCCACGGGAACCTGTTCCAGAATAACTGGTTCGGGGACATGTCATCAGATGGCAACAAAACGATAATAAATATCCGCCTGGTGAAATTTCTCGAATTTTGATACCCATATTGCCAAGGATTCCTTCTAAATATGTTTATGGCCATTCGAGACCCCAGGGGAACCTATTACAGAATGGCTGTTCCAGGAACAAGTTGGTATATGATCCACAATGAAAAAGAAATAGCTCGTGGGAATTATTCCAAGGATCCGGGAAATCCAATTGAAATTTCCTAATAGTGTATCCGTACCGGACCACAGCCCCGGCAACCCGGATTTCCGGGAACCAAATAAATCCAAACGGATATTGCCGATAATATCCATGAAGGGGGTGCTATGCTGAAAATATTTTGGCTTACATATCGTTCTCAGAGATAATTAGTGAGTGATTGATTTTCCTACTCTCTTCATATCACATTCTTCAGCAGTCATGTATGCTTTTGTCACAAACGGTCAAATGAGATCAGCTTGTTTGTGAGTGACACAGTATTTGACCATCATTCGTAAGTTCTAATGATCGTGAGAAGATGATGGTCATAGTCTTATAACCGTCATGAAAATGCACAGCACTGCTCGTAAGCTATACGAAAAACTGCTGACCAAACAATCGAGCTGAACGATGAAATCTACACAAAACTCGATTATGAAACTTTGCCGGGACCACGGTTTTATACCTCGCCGAAGGGAAAGGATGTTCCTGGATCAGTGAAAGCTAATAACACCGAAAAATTTGACAAGAAGGTAATGGTGGGGCAGGCCATATGCGGATGTGGAAAGATATCTCGTCCATTCATTACCACAGACACAATGTAATAATTCATTCTACGTGGAGGAGTGTCTCAAAAAAGGTTGCTAACTCTTGATCAAACGGCTTAACAAGGTAAGGGCTTTTTTACAAACCACGTAGACTCATTTGTCAAAATCTCAGACCCCCCCCCCCCCCCCTTCCTCACCCTCACAGACTTTTCACTATACAATTTAAAAAAAAATGTATGGAGCGTAGACTTTGGTCAAACCCTCTCTCCCGTCCCCCAATCAAGTCTACGTGGTTTATGAATAGGCCCTCACAATCTTTTGCTCTGATCTTACTTCCTGCCATTACTCTAAATATGCACTAGAGTGGTACCAAAGGAACAATGTCGAATTTGTAGCAAAGGAGCTGAATCCACCAAACTGCCCAGAGATTCACTCTATCAAAACTTTCTGGGCTTTGACAAAGGCGAAGCTGAGAAAACTCATGTAACCCGTGGATAGTGTTGAAAAATTTAAGTAAGATTGGCTAAAAGCGGTGAAAATGGTAGGAGAAAGCACTGTGCAGAAGCTTATGAGTAGTGATAGAGAACTCGCCTACCTTACGTAAAATCAAGCAAATTGAGAGGAAGATGGAAAGAAAACGTTGTTATTTACTTTGTTTGGGAATAAAATAATCAAAAATCCCAGCATGGTTATTTTATTTGAGAAAGAAAGTGTGTTTATATTTTTCGAAACAGTGGGGTGGGGCAGCGTATTACATGATTACATGGCTTATATAGGGTGTGAAGAAAACTGGGAGCACGGTTTGAGTAAATGTCCGGTCTATTGAGTATGCTTTATTGGGAATGAATAGTATGTAAATAAAAACAAAGGAGAATATCATAATCATGTTTCGGCTAGATAAAATTTAGAAATTAGTGAAATCAGTTAGTATCTTCCAAATATTGATATATAAGTAGTATAAGTAGTTCAGTGCGGAAATTCAATATTCAGTATATTATAATTATTTTAATTGAATTTTTTTATAATTTTACGAAAATGCCTACTTTAATCCAGGTTGAAAGCACATATTGAATAAGAAACAAGTATCCGTAAACTAGTGGAAAAAAAGCCGGACAAAAGTCCTGAATTTATAAACGTAAGTATGTTCAACCTGAATTGTGAACAATAGTAGAACTAGTGTTTACGAATCAAAGCAGAAAGCAGTGTTAGAATTTTAAACAAGATAGAATAAGAGGAAGAACCAATCACTCATAGGATGAAGGAAAAACTATCTATAGTAAGTAGATTCATCTATTTCGATTATTAAGTAAAATTAACAGAATTAAATTTGCAGTTTAAGCTGCGTGATTTAGTCAGCTTGTAACGGAATTCCGATCATAGGGTACGGGACGTGTTTTTAGTAGTATATCCCAACAAACATCGGTGTTGAATTAGAGCTTGTTCAAACAAATTTGGAGAAGCTCTTCAGCTATTCTAGAAGAAACAGCTAAATAGCTTCTCCAATTTTGCTTGAACAAGCTCTAATTCAACACCGATGTTTGTTGGGATGCTTCGCCTGGTATATTTGATGAAGCTGTATGTGGTCTTTAATTAGAACTGCCAATGTTGGGACGGTCATCTCTCTGCTTACTTCTTATCTTATCTTCTTATCTTATTTATGCTTACGTCTCTTCTCTCAACTTTAAAAACAAGCATTAGACTCAGAAAATTTCATAGCGATTGAATAAAGTTCCCAGTTGCTTGGACTCATTAAGAGCATGCGGATTACTTTCTGATCATGAAAATGTTTTTTTCAGCACCGCCTTCCATACATAAACTAAAAATATTGTATGAATGCGATTTCGTGCATGTGTGGGAAGGCGAAATGGAATAAACTATTTCACGATTTGCTTCTGACGCAATTTCCTCTACCCGTTCCTTAGTTTTACCTTTTTTTCCCTCTAGAAAACAATCAACCATAACATGTCAACTGCTATGACCACAAACTAGTCTACTCGAAATGACGTTTATCAAAAGTTCAGCCTATAGAGCTTACATGTATAAGTGTAATGATGAAACTCCACAGATAGGATTTGTGCTCCTTCATGACTTGAAAATCAATCAGCTGTCATTTTCTCAGTTGACATATGTTGTCTTCATTTATTAATTTCAATGTATTGTTTTTCTTTTCGTTTAATGCAACCGCACCAATTTCGTTGCGTATAAGCCGCAGTTTGGAATTCCAGGCTCTCGATTCGAATGAAGTAATATAAAACAACGCCGCCAAGTGGATGTCTTCTGTATTTGTTTTATTTTTATCTTATTTTACAAAAAATAATCCGAGGTCCATTTGAAGTAAACAGTTCTTGTACAATCCTAGTTCAATAGTGAACTTCAAGTGTCCTTCAATCATTATTTTGACATTTCTAGTCCAACGGTTGTAACATCTGAAGTGCAATTTAAGTACAATCCCAAGTTACAATCCTACTGCCTTGCAGGCTATATTAAAATGTATAAGGGTTATATTATTGCAGTAGACATGCTAATTTGTTTAAAAGCAGCTATCAATGATGCGAAAAATGTATAGTTAATTATAATTTTTGCATTATTTTTTTTTTTTCATTCAAAAAAATGTACACTAATGAGTACACACACAATCGCAGATGAACTCAATACGGCATAATAATTTCGCCTGTCAAGCTATCAAGCTAAACATTTTGAAGAATGTTAATGACAAGTTTGGCAACCTAAAAAAATGAAAACTTAAATCAGAAGGCTGAGAGTGCCACACGGTGGTGATTCTGGGAACTTTTTGTTTTCAAACTGGAATGCACTCAAAGACTTTCAACAGCCGTTGCCGAGAATTTCCGGACAAAGAAGTTGTCCTTGTTCCCCAAGAATTATTTGTTTTGAAAAGCCATATGCAGTTTTCGTCCAAAATCTAAAAGTTTCATCTCTATCGGGACCTTCAACAAAAACGTTTACGACCAAGAATGTCTGCAAAAGAGGTTGCTACCATTTATCAGAAGCTACGACTCTCCAGCTCTGATTTGGCCTCTTGTCACTATGCAATGCTATAAGGTACAAGGGTCAAATGCATGCCAAAAACAGCCAATCCACCAAACTGTCCAGAACATCGCTTAAAAGAGAAATACTGGGCTCTAGTTAAGCGAAAACTCTTTGAAACTAAGAAGAAAGCAAATGTTATCGATAATTCCAGGTTCCGCTTGACGAATGCCCAATATTGTTCGATTGGACGGAGCAGCAAGATACCAAATCTGGCCAAAACAGAACGAAACAATTGTGTCGCTCCAGGAAAGGCAGTACACTTTTTTGTAGGCACTCGCTCAGATAAATTTCCTGGTAGATGGTTCCGGTCGCAATGTAAACGTTGCTCTTCAAGTCACAGGTACAGATGGCCTGCCACACCAGATATTTTTCGCGAACTTTGACAGTTTAATTTTGAAAATATATGCCACCTTTCCCCTTCCAGTTGCCGTAAAAAAATCTTGTCAATGAAGCTGTTTAAAGTCTGCCTTAACGTAAGTTTCATCGTCCCGTACCACGCAATCAAACTTCGTCAGCATCGTCGTGTACAACTTTTGCGATCGTGCTTTGGCCGACGTGTTTTGCTTCTCGTCGTGATTTTGAGTCACCACTTTCTTGTAAGTCGACAGTCCAGCTTATTTTTTAGCTCTATCCACGGTTGAAGGCGCCACTCCCAGCTTCTTTGCGACATCTCGGACGGATAGGTTAGGGTTCCCCTCGAAACAGCGGGCAACTCTTTTTGTCGTCGCTGTGGCCTCTGGATTTCAATTTCCCCTCGATCCAGCTTTCCTGGCTCTCTTTTAATACGTTGGTAACAGTTGATTTAGCCACATTCAACAATTTTGCCAACTTGGCGTGAGAGAAGTTTGGATTTGCGCCATGCACGTGCAAAATTTTGATGCGTTGCTTCTCTTCCTTCGACAACATTTTGATAACTGAAGTGCTCATCTCAAAATCAAAATAAAGGCATGATGGTATACACATCTTCAATATGAGGGGTAAGCAAAAATTTTAAATGCACGATGAAAGGGAATGCGTTAAGTTTAAGTTGACCAAATTTTGATCGAAACACCCTTTAGTGTTCCGGTAAGAGTTTTGTGCATTTGATGCGGTGGACATACATGCGTAGCTTAATCCAGTACTGCTGCTGCTGTGCAGTGTTTTAGTTAGAGAAACCGAAAATTCACCCCAGCTTCGGGACCGTCGGAACAAGCTTTTTTTAATTCCTTTATTATCGAGATTTTCAACCCTGGGCTGGTTCATCTCCCGTCGTAGTCACTCGAATACCATTTGGGTATTGTTATCGTAACTTGTCCGGAGGTGAGATTCGATCTCGTGAATTTGGCGGGAGAGGTATGGATGCTAACCACTACGTCGGTGTCGCCCCATTTAGGAACAAATTGTTTGCCACTACCTGACGACCTGTCCACAATGGTTCTCAAGCAGCACAAAACGGTCAAAAATTGATGTTGAGTCAAAACTTGTGTTCACCTCAAGCAGTTTGTAACAAATGGGCGACTTCCAGGGTTTCTTTCTGAAAATGTACATGGCCACTCGAGACCCCCCGGGAACCTGTTTCGAAATGACCGGTCCGAGGACAAATCATCAGATAGCCACAACACGTTGAAAAATATCCTACTGGAGAAATCTCATGAATTTTGATGCCCATATTGCCAGGGTTTCCTTCTAAATATGTTCATGGCCAATCGAGGCCCCACGGGAACCTGTTCTGGAAAGACAGGTCCGTGGACAAATCATAAGATGGCCACTAAAAGTTGAGAAATATCCTACTGGCGAAACTTCATGAATTTTGATACCGAAATTGCCAGGGGTTTTGACTGAAAATGTTCATGGCTACTCGGGGTCTCATGGTAACCTGTTCCGGATGGACCGGCCCAAAGACAAACCATCAGATGCCCACAAAACGTTGAGAAATATCCTACTGGAGAATATTGCCAGGGATTCCTTCTAAATATGTTCATGGCCACTCTAGGTCCCACGGGAACCTATTACAGAATGGTCGTTCAAGGAACAAGTCGGCATATGACCCACAATAGAATAGAAATAGTTTCTAGGAATTATTATTAAGATTTTAACATCTGAGAGGGTTGATTCATCGATTTCGTTTACAGTTTTTCCAAACTGTAGCATTTTGCCCACTTTTTTTTGGTAATTTGGGGTTGGTTGATTGTGAATTTCTAGTTGGGTTATTACAGGATGCGAGGGACTACTTGAGGAGGCATGCATTGAGAGGGGCTGAGCGGAGGAGATGAGTGGAAATGAGCTTTCAGATGGTTTGTTTGTATATCAGACCAGTAACTAACCTTCAAATCACTCACTACCAGTGGAGGGTGACAGTAAAGGTATACACCAGTAACATTTCAGGATTAAGTGGCTGTTAGGTGGAACAGCGAACTGAATTCATCAGATATAGCTCGAAAAGACTTCGGCTTAAAGAAAAAAAACTGAGTATTGTGGTCGTTTATTCAATAGGGTATTCTAAGTCTAAGTATCCTTTCAGGGAAATGGCTGGGTTCTTCAAACATCCGGGAGATTGCAAGGATTCTACTTGTATCCTTGTCAATTTAGTTTCTTTTCAGACATCAAGCAATTTGTTTCCAAGAAGTTTTAAAGGCAATATCAAATATCCTGTATTATTTTATTTTGTTTAGTTTGTTTTGTTTTTCGTTATTCTTGTCTCTTTTCAGTCACAGCGTATCGCTCACCAAAACGACCTCAGCTGCTAACCTTATCCCAACTTTCCAACATCCCAGTGATTTCTCGTGGAAGTGCAGAGGATTTTTCGGCTCCTTTCAAAGTGAGTATCACATCAACATCTTCCTTCTTATTCCTTCCTTGACCAGCATTCAAGCACGACCGGCGCCGGTATGGCTTAATAATTGGTCACCAGTTTTTACACATTGAGGATGTCTGTTAGTCCCTAATATCATCTTTTGGTTGTTTGTGTAAATACAGCAGATCTGGCAATAACGGAGTAGCATCCGTGGGTGATCAATCATGCTCATTATTACTAAGATTCTGACATCTTTTTCTGGGCATTTAAAAGATGTTCCGATATTGTGTCTCCGTACCGGAACACTGCCCCGGAAACCCGGATTTACGGGAACCAGATGAATTCAACTCAAATAATTTTTGGTAAGCACTCATGTACCACTAATAGCTTTGTGGTAGTTATTCTAGCGATATATTGTATGCACTCTGATTTGATGCGCACATGGGAGAGGAACTCTATCTTTTTTTGGGTTTTGTTTTAATTCGCAACATCTGAGACAGAGTGCATACAATATATCGATAGAATA